>CM035151.1:20939939-21004939 GCA_020205615.1 Panax quinquefolius
GGTGAAACAACGTTGTTGGGACCAGAGTTGGTGCGTATGACTACGGAAAAGATTCAAACGATCCGTGACGTGTATAAAAACCTCACAAGATCGACAAAAAGAGTTATCTTGCGATCTTCGCCGAAAGGATGTGGAATTCGATATAGAGATCATGTGTTGTTACGTGTTACTCCATGGAAAAGAGTTACGAGATTTGAAAAGAGAGGAACGCTCGATCCTCGATTCATTGGCCCATTTTTAATCCTCGATCGAGTAGGAGCGTGGCCTATGGACTAATTTTTACGCCAAGTATGTCTTCGTGTTCATAGCGTTTTTCCACATATCCATATTAAATAAATATGTGGAAGACCCGAACCACATTATTGAGTTAGAACCGGACGAAAAAGCGGAAGATTTGGCGTATGAAGATGTTCTGTTCAAATCTTGGATAAGAAGGAACATATTCTACGCTCCTGAGGTTATACCTCAAGTCAAAGTTTTATGGAGAAACCACGATGTTGAGAAATGACACAGGAGTTAGAATCACAGAAATGAAGTTAAGGTATCCTTACCTCTTCGATATACTGTCATCGCGTACCCTAATTTCGAGGTGAAATTTCATAAGAAGGAGGTTGTAAGACCCCCAACTTTTATAAATAAAGATGAATTTTCTATAAATATTATTTTTAATATTATGGAATGAATTTGATATAATGTTATAGTTGTGGGTAATATTTATAAATTTTGCAAAATCATGCAAGTTGTTATATAATAATCGATTGGTCGGTGAATATTCATTTTAACGAGGGAATATTAAATGATGACCACAATAATTGGTGGACCCAGCGGAATTATTACCGGATTGAGAAAAGCACAAAAAATACTTTATGAAAATAACGGCGGAAGTTTTACAGATTAAGCTGTTGAAACACAGTAGGTGTTAAAAATACTGATGAATACTTCGTAGTTACTTGCGGTAGTACACGGTATTGATTATTGATCTTTATGTGATAAGTCACTCGTTTTTATTTTATTGGTATTATTAATGTAATAAAAAGAAAAGCTTTTTATATAATACAAAATACTTTTATAAAGTTATTCGTTTTATTAAACTAATAGTAAAATCTTTTCATATAAAAGCGTAATACTTTTATAAAGTTATCATTTTTATTAGACAATAATTAGAATATATTATATTTTATTATGCATAGTGTTTTGTATAATTACTGCATAGTGTTTGCATAGTAAAATATTTTTATAAAGTTATTCGATTTTATTAGATTATAAATAGAATATATTATATTTTATTTAAAAGATTTTGCTTTAAATATGGACCGTCCGATTAAAAGTAAATCAATACGGACCATTCATGAGTTAATTCTTATGCAATCCATTTTTCTATAAATAGATGCTCATTCCTTCATTATTTCTTACTGAATTCTTTGAAACTCTAAAGAGAAAAATTATAGAGAAAGTTATAGAAAAGTATTTTGCTTCTTCCCTACTCTTATATTCGGTTTATTTTACGGTAGAAATATTATTTCTTTTTGTATTCATGAAGAGAACACATTATTTCATTCTTTATTATTAATGCCGCTCGAATAACCCGTTATCTGGACTACCTATACTTGGTGACATTCTTACATTATTAAAGTCTTTATTATTATTACATTTGGAACATCCATCTGTGCATGCGTTTCGTCGGACTGGTTAAAATCTTTATTATTATCAAGCGAGAATACTTTGGGGTGATATGGTATACATCACCTATTACGAAGTCGTCAAAATACGTGAATATGAATCAAATACAATCTTTAATATACAATGAGAGAGTTGTGAGTTTTAATACAAATCATGCCTTTCAGGCAATATCCACTCTCGAATAAGTCCTCATTACATTTATTATTACACTATTTCATAGAATAGTAGAGGACTACTAATCTTTATTATCGAGAATAGTCACTTCAGTTCCTGACTAGTCCCTCGCTACATTCTCATTTCACGAAGATAACAATGAAAGAAAAAGGGTAAGCTCAACTAGCCTAGTAAGAAATATTATGACTAAGATAATGCGAGAAAAAATTATCATTAGCCTTCAATAGTGTTAAAGCGATAAAATATAACAAACATCAAGTTTAAGCTGCTGGTAGAACAGCAATCCATTAGAAGAGTCAAGTAGAGAATAAAATCTACTATCTTTATGATTTAAAAGATTTTTCATGACTTTTATCATTTGAGACTCGACAATAAATAATCCACATCATCGAATCACCCCTGCACTACGGCCGAGGATATTCTTTCTTATCAACGACCACAATTATCCATGCTCTACGGGCCGTGAATATTTGTGTATTCATTAATGGTCGTGATCGTGCCAACATCCATCCATCAATACTACTGGCAGAACGATGAGGACTTTTCCACATCATTTGTAATATTATGGTCGTGATTGTGGCGACCCCAAAATAGGTCCATTCCATCCAACCCATTACGAGTCACCAAATACATTGTGCAGAAAATAACTACAACTTTATTACAATAATATTCGTACAAAATACAACAAACACATATCTTTGTGAGTTTGGATACAAATATATACCAGCTGTGACTCATGTCCCGATCGTGGATAAGACGTCGCAACGACACCTTACATAAAGGTATAGTCAAAAAAAGCATTTTAGAAATTAGAATTTTTGGGGAAGTACTCGAGAAACCTTCGTGCATGGCGAGCCATGCTTCAGGTTATGATATATATCATATGGCCAGTAATTATCCTTGGTTGATTTGATAGACCCCCTAAAAGAAAAGGGGCTTTCAATAAGAATTTCTCCTTCTTGGCGCAATGATTAGGTGACCAAACCTCTCCTTGATGCAGAGCGATTACAGACATTGCCAATAATCTTTATCTAATAATATTATTCAAATAATATGAATTATTGATCCGATAATGAGAAATAGTGTGCGGTGATAATTATTGAAACAACAATAATATAAAATATCAATGCAAAGAACTATTGAATTAATAAAATAAAATATTGAGCGATAATTCTTTGTAATAATTATTGAGTAGTGCCTTCTTACATAAGAATCGATAATTGAAAATTGTGTAATACCGTGTCTTTCTTTGTCAACAACGCGTATTACTTTATTTTACCAACCGGGTATTCCAACGATGTTAATTCGATAACGATTACTGCCAGTTATTTATAAAACTTAATTTTGTCGTTTTTCTTCCATTAAGCCAGTTTATTACATCATATAGGCCCACAAATGGTTTGCTTGTCAGTCGTGCGAATATTCCCAGATAGAAAGAATATTCCATGACCAAACGAATATTCACAACAACAATGAATATTTTATAACCACTTGTGTATTTTGAAAAAAATCATATATCACCCTTAACTTTAACTTTTATCAATTTAACCATTTCTTGAATAATAATTATAAGAAAAATTGAATACTTTTATTTCATAAAATTCGGGATCTTACAATCTCCCTCCTTATGAAATTTCGTCCAGAAATTTACGTGCACAGTATTTCAAAAGTTGAGAATACCTTGCTTCCATTTCAGATTCTATCTCCCCGGTCATCATGATTTCTCCATTTCTCGTGATAACTTCTTTTGGGTTCCTTATTTGTTTTGAAGTCATGACAACCGCCATCCCTCAAACTACCCGGCTTTGACTTGTCTGGGGCAGCATTTGGCGTCATTACTACCATTGGAATATATTTTTCTATAGGACATATTCCTCCCTCAACTGCCTCGTCGTACTCCTGTTTCATGATTTGAATCATCAATCTTCGATCCATATCGAATTCAGGTTGACCGCTATGTACAGGGTAATTCAAAACTCGATGTTGGGTTCTCCCAATTGCTTTCTAAAAAGAGAAATTCATGTCATCTATTTTAGCCTTTTTAGATCGGACATCTCTTTCCATAATATCCACGTGTCAAGTGGCTTTTACCCATGCATCACTCATTCTTACTCGTTCAGTTTTTTCTTCTTTCAGCTCAGATTCCATCTTTATCATTTTATACTCTGCCAAAGAATGCTTCTGTTCAAGCATCACATATCGGGTAACACAAGCTTGAATTGTTGCATCCTTTTGTTCCACGACCGCCTGTCGTTCTTTAGCTTGCTCTTCTAACTCATGAATACGATTTTGAAATTCTATATTTTGATCATATAATACCTCTAATAAATTCTCCTCAGGTACCTCTTCTTCCTCTTCTTCCTCACTCTTAGCTGTTACCTCTGTGACTATCTCGGGTGCAACTATCAATTCTTTACTCACCACATGGATATCTCTAATCACATTATCATGGTTAGTGATTAGAGGTATCCCCACGATCTCATTCACTCCATTGTTAACATTCTCAGCAGCCATTCTCAAATACTGCCATAAAACAAGGGTTAATTAAACAAATTAACATATCACATAATATCCCGATATTATGACTAACCAACAAATAAGCTTAGGTAGTACACACTAGCGAAGGATTTACTCATCTCTCCCCTCTAGTTATATTCCAGATCTCCTCGAGAGATCATATCCCTAAGCTACGATACCAGTATGGCGACCCCAAAATAGGTCCATTCCATCAACCCATTATAGTGCCAAATACATGGTATGGAAAATAACTACAACTTTATTACAACAATTGTCGTACAAAATACAACAACACATATCTTTGTGAGTTTGGATACAAATATATACCAACTATGACTCATGTCCCGATCGTGGATAAGACGTCACGATGACACCTTACATAAAGGTATAGTCAAAAACTGTTTTAGAAATTAGAATTTTTGGGAAGTACTCAAGGAAACCTTCGTACATGGGAGGCCATGCTTCTAGGTTATGATAGATATCATATGGCCCCAAAATTATCCTTGGTTGACCCAATAGACCCCAAAGAAAAATGAGAAGATTACTATCATATTCTTTCCAATGGTGAGTCTTCTCTTGACTTATCATTATCTCCACTGTCTCAAATTGAGAATTATGCTTCAAACAAACACCAAGATTATATAGGTAGTGCTTTCGTAAATATACTCTGACAAGTGGATGAAAGCACAACCACATCTTATGATGACACGAGGTTGTATGTCATTAGACATCTTGTATGATAAAGTGGCAAAACACCCTTCCAACGTTGGGTTCGCCTCTCCTATATGATTCACCAAATATAACTACTAAAAGATGTATACAACACATTTGTCATCTTTGTTTAGGAGAACTCCTGACTAGAGACCACCGATTCTATTCCTTCATAATCTGGGCTTAAACCCAAATACACTTTTATTACGAAGGAATTATGAAGCAAAAGGGTGAAGCCACAACTAGCTTCGATAAAGAATATCATGACTAAAGATAATTAAATTATCAATAGCCTTCATCAATAACAAATCGTAGATTTAGAACATATGGTAGATGATAAAATTTCAACCATAGTTGCGGTGAACTAGCAATCCATTAGAAGAGTCGAATAGGCAATACGATCTATTATCTTCTCCGTGTTAAAAGTCCACCAACAATGTTTTATCCTGTAACATCAATCAACAGTTCCTTTCCATAATTATATGAATATCTCATGATCATAATTGTGATTCTAAATTCCTCTTCATACCAGGGCGAATATAATTTTCATCACATGTCTTTACACGGAAACATCAAAGATCATGGTTATACCAAATCACGTTCATGTTCATAATCATACTAATAAATTCATCTTTTTACTACTACCAAAGATATTCATCCACGATTCATCTTCGCACTAATCGGCAAAGATATTCAACAACAGGTCATCTTTGCACTACGGCCCAAAGATATTCATTAACAGTTCATCTTTGCACTACTGGCCAAAGATATTCATCAACAATTCATCTTTGTACTACAGGCCAAAGATATTAATATCTCAAAAAGAAATATATAATCATTTGAATTTATATAAACAATAATTATAACCATGTTGATCAATTCACCTTTGCACTTAAGCTAAAGATATTCAATTATAAATTCAATGTCATACCGATCACAATTCAACTTTTCACTACGGCCAAAAGAGACCCCTAGTCATGATCATACCAATAATCTACTCATCTTTACACTCCAGGTGAAAGAGAATTTAACATCGTGGTTATAAAATATTATATATGATAATAAAATCAATATAATCAATATATAGTTTTAATCTCGAGTAATATTCATAAATCAACTATAATTTGGTTAGAAAAAGAAACCAATTTTGTAGTGAATAGTACACATTGGGTCGTGATATTTTATCTCTTTGGTAGAATATATTGGGCTTATTCTTTTTATTCTATTGGGCCTTTATTATTGAATTATGAAAATCATTAAGCCCAATCATCATATTATTTTCATTTCAAACTTATAAAAGAATTAGGGTCGATGGATCAATCATTTAGACATTTTAAATATCTCTGATCTTTGACTGTAATGATGAAAAAGCATGTCGGTTGACTAAAGAAACACCATGCATTAATGTGGATGGGATTATAATCGGTACGTGGTAGTAATGTGTGATGAAAAAGAAGAGAATAAACTACATGCGATCAGTGAGAACCCATCGGGTAAAGGGAATGTGTCGGGGTAGTAGTGGGTGTACGATAATTGAGCGAGGAGGTATAACTTGGCAAAGAAGTATCCACCGAGAGGTATGTTCTCATACATTTCATCATTTAGAATCACTGAACACGGAGAATTATTATTTTCTATATATACTTTGGCGATATAGCCTCCGTTTCGAAAAACCTTGTGAATTGAATCTTGATTCTCACTTTGAAGCTATCCCAAGCGGAACCGCCCGTCAAGCTTGTAGTGTTTATTGTGTTTACGTTTGCGAGGATCGGGGCGTTTTAGGTGATTGGGGCGTGACGAAAAGATCTTGGCGTTAACATTGGTATTTAGAAGGAGGGCTCTTTTCAATCGCGATTGTTTAAATTTGCTTGAAAGATGATGAGGAGTAGAAATGGAACACGGAAGAGGCGGGGCGATGGTACATTGGTTCATCAACGCCTCGTATTTCGATAAAGGATCGCTGGGTCCTTCTAAAAAGTGCTCGTGAGATCACGGCTTCTAAAAACAATTAGGAAGAACCGTCAGAAGATCCGTGGTGGAGCAGACGGAAGTTAGTTTTCAATGGTTGATAAAGGCGTGATCCCAATCGGGGCAGCGTGGCGGTTCATGACGAGGACTTATCGCAAGAAGTGGTCGAGGGCCGAGCTACCAAGTTGGCGAGGATGGCGGATGAAAGCGGATAAAGCTTTGGAGGTTCTGTTAAAACAAAAGGAAGATATAGCCGAAACAGATGCTTGGTGAATGAATTGAGAGGCGAAGCATCTAGCCCGTATACATTAGAAGGGCGACGAGTAGAGCATAAGGAGGTACCCCGTCGGAAGGGTAAGGCCGGAACATTACATGCATGTGTCGAGGATCATTCTCACGATGGGAGGAAATCGAGAAGCGAGCGCCTTGACCTCGAAGAAGGCATTGACGATCGTGGGATCGATTCATCGTGACGATGAAAGCGAAGAAGCGGTCGAGAGAAATTATGCGAGAAATCCAGAAGGGAGAATACCGTCACAACCGTTCTCATTATGAGGATGAGATTTTACGACTTAGTAAATCGAGAAGTCCATGAAAGCGGTGAGATCGGCGGGGAAAGATCGATCCATTCCAAAGCCTAATGTCGCCCGGAGAAGGAGATCTCATCACTGACGAAGGTGTTGATTTTACAGTAAGAGAGTTGAAAGAACTCAAAACAATTGGTGAGGTCAGCGGTGAAGGATACTTACGGTAAGAAGGCGTCCCCTTTACCTCGATATTCTCGAGGAGAAAGCGAGATGCTAAAAAAGTTACCTCGCGTGGAGAGTTATGATGGGTCGGGGAGATCCTTATGACCGTAGTCGGCGTTTACGACTAATGGATTACTATGACTTTCTTGATCTTTGCTAAATGTCATACTTTTGTCACTACTTTGAGAAAAGGCGGCGGACGGTGGATGGGGACTTTACCATCGGATTCTATCTCCTCGTGGGTGAACTTTGTGATAAGTTCCATGCCAGTTTTGGAAATGTAGAAGAAGGGGAAGCTACTGAGGCTCTTTAGCACAAGTCCGTGAGTTCTGATGAATCCTTAGGCCGATATGTAAAGAGGTTTAGGGAAGCGGTCGGACGGTGTCAGATCTTAATGATCTCAAGTTTGTTGGATTATTCGAAGAATTTGGATCTGGTTAAATCGGAGAAATTGGTAAAGAAATTGATGTTTCACCATCCAGAAGAGCCTAGCGAAGCCTTCGACAAAGCGAGAGGGCTATATTGTTGTGGAAGAGGCTATGAGCAGTCTGAAGAATCCTTCTTTGAGCCAATTAAAGGAGGTAGAGGTTCCCAAGGTGATGTTGATCGAGAGAAGAGGGAGGATACAACCAAAGGGCAAAAGGTAGTTTGAAGAAGTCTGATAACTTCGTGGCGACAAGGCGTGATCGTACACTGTTCCTACCGAAGGTTAATAAGGTTTATACCCAGTTGAATCTGAGAGAGGTCGATAATTTTGGATCAAATCCAGAAACCGGCCTTTCTTTGAACCACCTCGTGATAATTACAAAAGCGGGACATGGCGACCCTCATAAATATTGTGGTTATCATCAAAAGGCTGCTGGTCGTGACACTAATGAATGTTGTAATTTAAAGGATTTTGTAGAAAACAAGATTAAAAGTGGCTTCTTGATTCAATATGTGGTGAGAAAGGACCGTCGAAGATCGGTGAGTTATCAATAATCTTTATTCAAAGCAGTTCAAATACCTTTGTTCAAAATGCTCCACCACTGACCAAGGCAAGTCGTTGATGTAATAAGCTGGTAGGGTACATTGGTAAATTAGTAGGGAAGAAGAGGAGGTCTTATCTTGATTCGATTATGTCGATAATGAGATCTACTACGAAGGTTGTGAGGCCTTTTCGAGAACTATTATTTCGTTTACGGATCGGATTATCCTTGAGCCGTTGAAGCCGCATGAAGGGGCATTGGTGATCGCGGCCTTGAGTGGGCTCGGTGGATGTGAAGCAGCATGATGATAGATAACGGATCTTGGTGGACATTCTTTATGCCCATGCTTATCGAGAGAATGCATCTCGATGAACACAAAATGGAGGTCGGACGGAGGCTCCTCTATATGGTTTTGTGATGATCGGTCAAAGTGGTAAGCCACTATTGAACTCCTCTGTCATCTTGTGCGGCCCCTCAACAAGTGGAGATAACTTGTAAATTTTATGTTGTGCATGTGGATTGACCTCTGGCGCCATTTTGGGAAGACCTACGTTGTGACTCTTGGTGTAACCCATCCACATTTCAAAATCAAGTTCCCATGCACATGGAGTAGGAGAGGTGATGGGTGACTTGGATCTGGCAGGAGATGTTATAGGAATTTGTCATTTCATCAGGAATGGGGGTCGATAAACAAAGAAAACGATGGCAATTGAAATTGAACCCTTCACCGAGAGTAGCTCAGAACCCTTGGTAATCCCCGCTGGGGGGACGGAGGAGATTGAATTGGTCGTCGGAAAGCCGGATAAGACAGTAAGGATTGGTTCGGTTGCGAACCTCTTGAACGAATCTTATGGAAACTCTTACGATCTTTATGTCGATATTTTGCATGGGAACCACAAGACATGCACAGAGTTAGTAGGAAGGTTCTTTGAGCATAAACTGGAGATAGATCCTTCAAAAAAGCCAGTTCGTCAGAAGAGGCGGATATTTGCTCCAGAACGTCAAAAGATCATCGATGAAGAGGTTGCAAAGTTGTTAGCTGCTGACTTCATCTACGAGATTGATTACCCGGAGTGGATAGCAAATGTAGTATTGGTGCAGAAACATAATGGAAAGTGGCGGGTTTGCATTGACTACTACAAACCTCAACAAAGCTGTCAGAAGGACTTTATCCCTCACCCATATCGATCGACTCATTGATGCCACTTGGGTATGCATTATTAAGTTTATGGATGCTTTTCGGGTTATCATCAAATATCCATGTGCAAAGAAGACATTCCAAAAGCAGCGTTTATTACACAGATTCGGTGTATGCATACAAAAAATGACTTTTGGCCTCATTAATCTTTGGAGCTACTTATCGGAGGATGATGAACTTCATATTCGATAGGCAATTTGGGGAGGAATATGGAAGTTTATGTAGATGACATGATCGTGAAGAGTATGCTGAATTCGAGAAACATTTGGACGATCTAGAGGAATGTTTTCAAACTATTAAATCATCGACAAGCTGCGACTTAATCCGACCAAATGTACTTTCGGCCTTGGTCTTTGGAAAATTTACAGGTTATCTGGTCGGTCGAAAGGGCATCGAAGCCAATCGAGAGAAGATCCGAGGCCATCCTCGACATGAAGACTCCTCGATCATTCAAGGGACGTTCGGACGTCATTTGGTAGGATTGCGGCTTTAAGGAGGTTAAATCGCCGGATCTGCGAGAGATGTCTTCCTTTCTTTGATACATTGAAGGAATAGAAGAATGCGAAGGCGTTCGGTGGACTTCAAGTGTGAAGATGCTTTCCAAAGTATAAAAAGGCGTATCATCTTGGCTCCTTTATTGGTGGCTTTGTCCCGCGAGAGACTTTATATTTGTACCTTGCGGCCGGTTCCTTAGCAGTTGGAAGCGGTTTTGATTCGAGAGATCGGTGGGAAGCGACATCCGGTCTATTACGTCGACGCGTCTACGAGATCTTTGAAACCGGTATCTAACATTGAGAAATCCGCCTTTGCTTTAATAATTGCGGTGAAAGCTTGGCGATATTTTCAAAAGGTCGACTCTGGTCGTCTACGGATCGACCATTAAAGAAGGTGATGGGTAAGCGAGAGGTCTCGGCGGACTAGCGGCGTGGACTATGGAGTTATCGAGTTTTTATTGAGTATCATCCGAAGCGCCATTAAAGGCCAAGCCCTTGGCGACTTTATGGTAGAATGCTCGTTCACCAAAGGCGATCTGGAGTTACCGAAGGTGAATCTTACGATCGGCGATGGTGGCGTTATTGGCGAGGTCAAAAGGCGTGGGCGTTGTATGCGGATGGATCTTCTACGATGACGAGTTAGTGGGCGAGAATTATTTTAATAAGTCCGGGAGGATTTAAGAGTCGGCGAGCTATCGATTTGATTTAAAGCAACGAATAATGAAATTTGATCTGAAGCGGTGTTAGCGGTGTCCGATTAGCGAAAAGTCTCGAAGTCAGCGATTAATTATCTATAGTGATTCTCGGTTGGTCGTTAAGCATGTTTATCGGGAGATTATGAAGCTCGTGGGACGAATGATCAAATATACTGGCGGAATTAAAAACCGACTTCAATTTTTTGCTTAAATACGAGTTTGAGGTATAAGCGCTTGCAGCAATTCTCTGCTGATGCTTTGTCGAAATTGGCCACTACGGATCTGAGATGTCTTTCATGGATCGGTGTATTTGGAAATTTTTTGCGGCGGTTGAGTGTTGAAAGACGTAAACGATGATGTGCATCGAGCAAACAAGCTGTTGGATGACCCCTACATTGAGTATTTGGCGGATGGCGTCCTTCCGCCCGGATCAAATCTTTGTAAAGAAGATCAAGTACAAAAGTACTAATTTCGGTCTTATTGATGGGGATCTTTATCGATTGGCATTTTCCTCACCATTATTGAAATGTTTGGTCCGTCCGGAAGAAAAAGTATGCTCTTGGGAAGTTCATGAAGGATTTGCGGTGATCGTATGGTACGCCAAGTCTTTGGCATATAAAGTGCCGACAAGGTTACTATTGGTAAACAATTTTCAAAGAAGCTACTCTGATCGTCAAGAAATGTGAAAATGCCATTTCGATAGTGGGTCCCATATCGACCCATAGGAAGAGTTATACTCGATTCTATCTCTATACCCGCCCATTTATGCTGGGGGTGGATATATTGGAATAATTACCTAAAGCTAAAGGTTAGGTTAGCTTAACCGTCATAATTCTTATTGATTATATGACTAAGTGGGTAGAGAGGCGAAACCACTTGATCGATATGAGCGAGGAGTGCTTAAAGTTTATAAAGAGTGCGTGGTGTTTCGCCGGGATCCCTAAGGTATTGATATCGGACGATGGGCCTTGATTCGTGGGTTCAAAATTTGAAGAATTTTGAGCGATTTGGAGATTTGACAAGAAGACTTACGTGGCTCATCCACGGTCGAATGGGCAAGTTGAGGTGACCAGCGGAATGACTGCTTTGAATGGAATAAAGCGTAGATTGGATGAAGCTAAGGGAGATGGCGGAAGAATTCTTTGGCGTCTTTGTGGGCATCCGAACTTCTGTAGGGACTACTACGGGGATTCGCCCTTAGATTGGCTATGGTGCGATGCCTTAGTCCCGGTCGAAATCGGATCTCGAGTCTTGGTAAGTCGATTCGAAAAATCTGATGATGAGGGTGAAGGCTAACTTGGACTCTTAGAAGCGAAGTCGAGGAGAGGAAGCTTTAATCAAATTGGTACGCTTATCAACGAAGGGTGGCCAAACATTATAACAAGGGCGTCAAACCCGTAGATTGAAGTGGGAGACTTCGTTCTTAGAGAAGCGAAGCTTCACACCTCGAGAACATGGGAAAGCTAATGCTTAGAATTGGGAAGGGCCATATGAAGTGATCGAAGTACCAAAGCCGGTACTTATCGATTAAAGGCACTTGATGGTTAGAGATCAAGAATACTTGGCATCTTTGGCGGGCTTGAAGTATTTTCAATAAAGTTTAAGTCGGTTTATCTAAGATGCGTACCTGCATTGTTTGATATCAATAAAGATCACTTTTCACAAATTATCCTTTGGTCTTATTGGTCCGATGGTCTTTATGGTGTAAGGAGGTATGGTAGGACTCATTGGCCATTCGATGGTAGCCCAGGTCCTTTTGGTCTATATTGATCTTATCGGTGGTAAGTCGATGGTCACTATTGGTCCGATGGTCCTTTATGGTGTAAGGAGGTATGGTAGGACTCATTTGGCCATTCGATGGTAGCCCCAGTCCTTTTGGTCTATATTGATCTTATCGGGTGGTAAGTCGATGGTCATTATTGGTCCGATGGTCATTTATGGTGTAAGGAGGTATGGTAGGACTATTTGGCCATTCGATGGTAGCCCAAGTCCTTTTGGTCTATATTGATCTTATCGTCGAGGTGGTGGTAAGTCGATGGTCATTTATTGGTCAGATGGTCACTTTATGGTGTAAGGAGGTATGGTAGGACTCATTTGGCCATTCGATGGTAGTCTCAAGTCCTTTTGGTCCTATATTGATCTTATCGAGGTGGTAAGTCGATGGTCATTATTAATCCTTATGTCTTGGTTCTTATCATTTGTCGTTCAAATTTACTTCACGTATGGTGATCTCACTCTTGATGCATAGAGTGAGTATAAGTTATTTATTTTGTTTAAGTGTTGAGTTCGGTTTATTTAGTTCGATTAACTTGAATCTGTCAGTAAAAAAGTTCAATTCACTTCATAAGTTAAGCTGTTATATGCCATATCTAATTGATAGTTCATCTTATTGATACTAAATTATTGTGGCCGATCGGGGACGGAAGTTATAATCAAGGCGAGTTAAAGATTTATCAATAAGCATAAAATGTTCATTTCATTTAAGTCGATTAATTACATGAACATAAAAAGTTAAATATTTACATAGAATCAAAAAACATGATATATATTAGAGCACCGCGCCTTCATCATTGAATTGAGCGGTCTTAGGAGTCAATTTGAAGCGTAGATAGCTTCTCTTTCCCTCGTTCCAAGCGGTCCTCATATCCCTCGAATAGACCTTCATGATCTCTACATTAAGTTCATCCGAGTCCCTATACTCTGCTGAATCGCTTGAAGCTCTTGATCGAAGCAGGGCCTCGTCCTCGAGTCCTTTATCTTATGGCGAAGCTTGTGACGCTTGGCCTTATGCCTTCGGGCTTCATCCTGAATTTTCGTCTCAGCTTCACCAAGTTGTAGGACTAGACTTCGATTGGCTGAAGAAAACTCCTCATTCTTCGCCTTCAGGAGTAAGTTCTCTTCAACCAAGCCAGCATTCAGGTTGGTCAGATTTTGTTGGCTGGCTTCGGACGCAGCCAACTCATCCCTTGTGGCCCTCAGTTCGTCATCAGATGTCTTCAAATCCATCTTGGCCCGATCCAATTCTATCTGAAGACCGTTGATGGTATGAAAAGCATCTTCACGACCGGCTCTTTCTCGGTCTAAGGTCGATTTCAGCATGTTTATCTCTTGGCGCATGAAATCTTCCTCGGCCTCTCCATTTATGTGTCTCGGACGCAGTCGTCCGAAGACAGCATTAGCCTGCATATTTTCAAGATATTTAAGTCAAATGTATAAAATACTCGAAGGAAATAGAGATGTAGAGAAAGAAGTGATTATTCTTTACCTTGGCCAAATAACTCATTCCCTCGTCGAGAAGATTTCCGTCCGTATGATCACTGAATCGGTGGTCATCAGTGTGTCGAACGAAAGCTCCGAAGAGGTCGAAAGGAAAGTTGGCGTTAAACCTAGGCCACAGGGTCGGAGATCCCACGGCTTCAGCATGATAACCTTGACTGAAGGAATAGGGTAGTTCGGGAGAGAGGTCTCGACCTTCGAGGGAAAAGTAGAATTTGTTCGGGGAGTGTAGGGTCTGCATGAACGGTTTCGATTACGGGAGATTTGTTTGAAGTAGGTTCTTTGGGTGTTGAAGCGGATGCGGAACTTGGATGGCTGTCAGGGGTACGTTTCCTCTTTCTGGATAACGTTGGAATCCTTAAATCTGGTCACCATCCTCTTGATCTGTATTTTCTGAGGGGGCACGAAGGGAGGAATAATGAAGGCCGAGGAACCACGAGTTCTTAATTTGATTAAGGGGTTATTTTGTTTTAATTTTTGGTCCTAAGTATACTCCTTGATCGGGGCGATCAAGTAAGCGCTTTGATCGAGGAATGGTTTTGGAAGTTGGTTACATTTACGGTGTTGGTTAGGAAGGAGTTCTGAGAAGGGGTGACACAGGTTTCTCAGTAGCTCTCCTCTTGACGAGGATGAAGGGTCTCTTACGGTATGAGAACCTCTTGACCTCTATTTCTTCATTTGAAATTCATCTGTATGAATTTACGGTGTTGAATCTACTTGAGGATAGCCCGGTTGGTGTAGCCTCAATTGCTTAGAAGACTTCCCAGAAGAAATCTTGAGTTCCTTTATTTCTCTGAGAACTCGATTCGATCAAAGATCTTGCCTAAATCAAACAATTCCATGTTATAATTATATATTGTGGAAATATTTTCAAAAAATATAAATATATGAAATAAAGCTGGTACTTACACTTATGGTTAAATATAACCGTACTTGCTTGAGAGAGTCCATATTTCCACTCTTCCTTGGGGAAGTTGTCAAAAAGCTCCATCATTTCCACTTCCCGTTCTTGGAAACATCTCCAAAGTCGTGAGATATTTTTTAAATCGGTTGCCCGATTCGGAAGAAGAGATCTACGGGCCTTTGACGAAAAACCACTTCTCGTGCCATCCCCTATTGCTCGAAGGGGTGTTCACACCGTGACGTCTGTCAATTTTTCTCCGGACTCGGAGAATGTTTCTTGAGGCCTTGAACCCCTTCTCCACTGGATTGTACTATCTTATAGGCGGTGAAGAAGAAGTCGATGAGGGCTCGGCGCTTGATTCATGGCGAGAAGGCCACGAAGGCGAGAATGTGGATGTAGGAGTTGGCACCAATTGTGAAAATCCTACACCCAAAAAACCCGGTGAGGGTCACTATAAAGATGTGAAGAGGAAGCGAACCCCTTCTCCGGTAAAGTCATTGGAGCAGTAGTCCATCCTTGGTAGTTGATACATCTTCTCTCCGAGCGAGGTACCACGACGGCATGGGTATACGGAATGTGGGGCAAGTTCGAACCCTCTTTAATTGACCTCGGTTATGATAGAAGGAGTGTTGGCATGCGAAAATCGCTCCGTACTCTGTAGTATTAGGAGGGGTTTTGGGTTTTTGGTTTGGGATGTTTGGGAGTCCGTACATGAAGTCCCTCACGAAGATTAGTGTTACAAGTATGGGAGAACTACATTCGAGGGTTTTGAGAAGCCATTTGTGACGATTTGCGAGAGAGAGAGAGATCGAGAAATTTTAGAAAGTATTTCAATTTCAAATGAGCAAGTAAAGCTGTCAAATTTGGTAAAGTTATCCTTTTATCTTGTGATTTTACGGTGTTCAAAACGGGTGCATTAAATGCTAGTAATAATTTGGAATTTGAATGGGAAGCGTCCGGTTTCGGGTCCGGGTACTTAATGGATAGAGTCTTTCTGAATTGGGCCCTTAACTTCCTTTCATTTCATTTCATGGACAATAAATGGGTACGTTTTTAATTACACCTTGCCATTTATTGATTCTCAGTAAAATATCATGGATTATTTATAGTTTTCTATTAAACATTCTGTTCAAAAAAAACTAGGGGGCAATGTTGGGTCGTGATATTTTATCTCTTTGGGCCGAATATATTGGGCTTATTCTTTTTTATTCTATTGGGCCTTTATTATTGAATTATGAAAATCATTAAGCCCAATCATCATATTATTTTCATTTCAAACTTATAAAGGCCGAATTGGTCGATGGATCAATCATTTAGACATTTTAAATATCTACTGATCTTTGACTGTAATGATGAAAAAAGCATGTCGGTTGACTAAAGAACTTGCCGTGCATTAATGTGGATGGGATTATAATCGATTGGTGGTAATGCTTGATGATAAAAAGAAGAGAATAAACTACATGCAGTCGGCAGAACCCATCGGGTAAAGGGGAATGTGTCAGGTAGTAGTGGGTGGCACGGTAATTCAGGCAAGGAGGGTATAACTTGGCAAAGAAGTATCCACCAAGAGGTATGTTCTCATACATTTCATCATTCAGAATCACCTAGACACGGAGAATTATTATTTTCTCTATATGCACTAGGCGATATAGCCTCCGTTTTGAAAAACCTTGTGAATTCAGGATCTTGATTCTCACGCTGAGCTATCCCAAGCGGAACCGCCGTCGAGCTTGTGGTGTTTATTGTGTTTACGTTCTGCGAGGATCGGGGCGTTTTAGGTGATTGGGGCGTGTGAAAAGATCTTGGCGTTAATAAGTACCCATGAATAATGCTTCGTGAATAGTAACCACGACACAAAAGGTAGAAATTCCTGATAAAATCCATACCAATATTTCAATTATAATGATATTGAAAGAATAACATTTCTTAAACTTATAAACAATTTATTTTAACTGTTTACACTTTACTAAATAATGCATTTAATCATCATAAAATGCCAAACTTATAAGGGTTCATCACCGATAACCAAAACACTCATCAAAAATCTGATATACCACATATATGATTCTCAAGCCATAAAATCATATTTTCCAATTTTCTTCCTTCACATAACATATTTAACTCATTTATTCATAACTAGTCCATTTTCATAAAAATACCAAATCGGTCCAAAAATATTTTTTTATGGGATTTAGCGAATATAGTCCCATATTGAACATGCATGCAGACTTGGATAGGCAGAGTTATTCCAGCAGAATAATAAATGCGGAACCAGTGCAGCGTAAGCGCATGCATGAGGATATTCCAACAGAATAATAATAAAGATGGAACCAGGTCTGGCGTAAACGCACAGACAGGATATACCAACAGAATAATAATAAAGATGGAACCAGGTCCGGCGTAAACGCACAGACAGGATGTCCCAACAGAATAATAATAAAGACGGAACCAGGTCCGACGTAAAACGCACAGACAGGATGTTCCAACAGAATAATAATAAAGACGGAATAATAGAAGAATGTCACCAAGTATAGGGTAGTCGCGATATCTTTGGTTATTCCAGTGAGAATAATAAAGAATGAAATAATGAAGTTCTCTTCATAAATACAAAGAAATAATATTCCTTACCAGTAAAATAAATGAATATAATAGTAGTAGAAGCGAGAATACTTTTCACATGGCTTCTATAATTTCTCTCTACAGAGTTTCAAATTGAATTCGTAAGAAATAATGAAGGAATGAGCTTCTATTTATAAAAAATGGATTGCATAGTAACTAACTCATAAATGGTCAGATTGATTTACTTTAATCGGACTATCCATATTTAAAGCAAAATCTTTTAAATAAAATATAATATATTCTATTTATAATCTAATAAAACGAATAACATTATAAAAATATTTTACTATGCAAATACTATGCATAATAAAATATAATATATTCTAATTATTATCTAATAAAAGCAGATATAACTTTATAAAAGTATTATGTTTTATATGAAAATATTTTACTATTAGTCTAATAAAGCGAATAACTTTATAAAAGTATTACATTTTATATAAAAGCTTTTACATTTTATTACATTAATAATACCAATAAAACAAAACCGGGTGACTTATCACATAAGCATCAATAATCAATACCGGTGTCTTTCTTTGTTATTACTACGCGTATTCATTGTACTTTTAACATAAGTGTGTTTCAACAAGTTAACGGTAGAAACTTCCGTAGTTATTTTCATAAAGTATTTTTGTCATTTTCTTAATCGACAATAATTCCATTATGGGGTCCACCAATGATTGTCTTAGTTATACGAATATTTCTGTTTAAAGCGAATATTCCCAGACCAATCGAATATTATATAAAAACTTGCGTACTTTTGCAAAATTTATAAATATTACCCACAACTATAACATTATATCAAATTCATTCCATAATATTCAAAAATAATATTTATAGAAAATTCATCTTTATTTATAAAAGTTAGGGTCTTACAACCTCCCTTCATAATCATACCAACAATTTGCCCACCGATGAACTACATGGGCCGATAAGGACTTTTACCACATCATTCGTCACATTATTAAGCATGATTATCTGCAAGAATAATCCTCAATGTCATAATCATACCAACTCCATCTACGCACGTAAGCAAAGATGACTTTCAACATAATATAATCATGAGGATGATGACAATTCGATAAAACAAGTTCAAGAATAAATTTTAAAGATTTATAAGTTAATTTATCCCGAACTCAATAACGTCCCAAATTGTCAACATAATCTTGCTTTGTGCGGTAAAATTTAAGAATGCTTCAGGAAGAATATTTCCATGAAAGATCTTGGATAAAGTGCAAATATCAAGGATATTCCACTAATTTCATGGAGTATAGAAGCGAAGCTTTAACCAACCGAGTATAATAGAATATATGAAGCTCGCAAATGATTTTTCACTTGCCGTACGATAATCCACGATATCAAATCATTTCCACAATTTAATAAGGAATGAATACAAAGGATCATTCACCATGCGTGTAGTAATCCACATAGACGAGTTATTCCAATGTAATAATAAAGAATGGAATAATGGAAGGATTAATAATCAATATCGTGTCTTCATCGTGCAATTACGCGTATTCTTGTACTTTTTAACTGGGGTGTTTTGATAGTTAACAGTAAAACTTCCATCCCGTTATTTTCATAAAGTATTTTTGTCATTTTCTCAATCAAATGATAATTAGTTGTAGGGTCCACCAATGATTGTCTTGGTTGTATGAATATTCCCCTGTTAAAGCGAATATTCCTGACCCGATCGAATATTATATAACAACTGCGTCTTTTGCAAAATTTATAAATATTACCCACAACTATAACATTATATCAAATTCATTCCATAATATTCAAAAATAATATTTATAGAAAATTCATCTTTATTTATAAAAGTTTGAGTCTTACATTTTATATTTATTTTATGATATACCTTATACAAAAAAAATTACATATGAATATTATATCTAGTTTTATAATTTTATTTGGTTGATTATACATCATTTCTAATTATTAGTTGATTGAGTGAATACTTTTATGGTTATTAAATTAACATTGTGCAAGATTTTTTTCAAAATTAAAACTTTTAAAATTTAATTTTTGAGCGAATGCGAATGGAATCTACGGATCTGAATCTTGATATACATATATTTATTCATATTATATTATCTGAAATAGATAATATCCGTATTTAAATATTATTTAATATTATCAAATACGAGACATTTCATATTATATATCTGTCAAATATGAATACAAACACGAATATTAAAATTATTTTTTAAATACAAATACAAGTACAAATATAGATATACCGGTATGCGTATCCAAAAATCTCCCATTACATCCATACGAGTTATACACTTGCAAGAATCCACAAGTCCACAACCCTTGGTACAATCTGAAATAACAAGGTACACGAGGGGCAATTACGGATTACAATATTGATGTTCCGTTTGGGCGTTCAGCTGTGTGTTGGCTCTGTTTTTTTTGACGGGAAGAAGGAACCCCAAGAGGCTTTTGGTCTGGTTTGAATGTTTGATCTCAATAAAAAAAAAAGAAAAAGGTTTCATAAACCATTTCAGCCTCCCAATGCTTCCCATTTCGTTTCATCTCTTCGTTTTGGAGAGAGAAAATTGCAGAAATCAGGGCTAAGCTAATATTTAGGCGTTTACATGCTTATTATATACATTATGGGCGTTTAATGTATACATTGTTAAGATATTCGAAGAATCAAAGGTTCTGACGATTCCTCGCATTTTCTGAAGATTATTAGGGTTTGATTTTTCCTTACCTGATCAATTTCTGAGAAATGGTATTGTTTCAATCAATTTCTGATTAATTTCCCCCCACTTTTGGTGTTGAAGTACATTCAGCTTAATGTTTGCCATTATTGAAATTTTGGTTTTTACATATTTGATTCTGTCAGCTTAATGTCATTGTAATTTGTTCAAAATGAGCTTTATATATTGAATTTATATGCATTCTGAACTTGAATTTATAGTTATTGCCAATTTAGTTAACTCATTGCATGAAATATATCTGTGGTTTTATTCCAGTTATTGGAAGGAACTGACTGAAACCTGTTCTTACTGTTGCATTATATTGATAACTGAATCTTGTTTTGTGAAGTTTATATGTGGTTTAATAGGTTCATGTGTTCAATATAGTTGTTTGATTTTTCCCATAACCGGTATTACGGGAAAGCATTTTCCGAGGATTTTTGTTAACCCTTTGTGCAATGTGGAACATATGTTTCATTTTTGTTTTTACATTACTTGATGAATTTCTCCCTGAGTTATATGTCCCAAAAGGAAAAAGGAATATGAGCTTGAATAGTGTTTTTCTTTTTTCAATGTTCTGAATTGTAGAAGTTTGAAGGCATTGTTGATGAACACTTAATTAATTTATACACAATTATGGATCATGCCTTCTCTGTTACTACCGTATCAGCAGACTTATGTAAAGGTTCACGACGATCATAAGAATTGAACAAACCTGTAGTATGTCTGCCATGCCTATTTACTACATTATACTAAGATATCATTTTCAGATATGCACTTAAATGTAAATGTTTGATGCATCTTGAATTTTTGTGCAGACTGCTTCAGCAAGTATAGTAGTTGGCTCTCATGTTTGGGTGGAGGATTCTGAGGTAGCTTGGGTAGACGGGGAAGTTGTGGAAGTCCATGGAGAGGAAATTACAATAAATTGTACATCAGGGGAAACGGTTAGTGCTTTTAGTGCATTCTCAACTATTGCAACAAAATTTAGGTGTTATCCTTTACTGATTTCGAAGTTCTTATGAACAGGATTTTTCTTTGCCTATGGTATCTTAATTTCATCTACATTTATGGTGGTGACATCTGATGGTTGATTTTATTTATTTATGCTGTACTTATTTGTTATGGGTTGAATCTTTGCTTTGCAAACGTCTATTTACAGAGTTTGTATATAGTTAAACTATTTGTTTGCTGATTCATTTAGAGCTTAAAATGGGGAAGCTAGTCTTCAAATAATACCTATTGAGCCTTTTGGTCCCAATCCCATCTTATTGGGTTTGTTGGTGAGTGAAGGGATTCAATTAGGTATGGAGGATAGATTGCTCATTCCATGCGACTAGTTCATCGACATTTGATATGGCCTAACAGTTGATTGACGTCCATATAAGTAGGGAGCATTGCCTAATATATGTCTCAACTCATAACAGAGGTGTCAGAATAGCCTATTTGGCTGCCTGATATGCATGACTTACCTGTACATGTATGTTTTTTTTAAATTGCTCTATTAGCACCTGTAATGCATTTACTTGCAGTTGGGTCTAGTAAAAGATGTACCACTAACTTTTTTAAAGGATTGGAATTAGAGCAATTACCTGTCTAAGGTGTTGTTTGTTTACATCTGATTGTCTCTTAATGGACTGTCTCTTATTCGCTAAGAGGCATGATGCTGTTTGTTTGTTTTTTGTTACCTCTGAATGCCTCTTAATCGGTAAGACATAAAATGAAATCTTAATAATTAAGAGGTACCTTTTAATAAAAAAAAAATTGATAATTTTTTTTATATAAATATATTCAACAATATTATGCACTCATTTTTATTAAATTGAATATTTAAAATTATTAAATAAAATTTTACCCTTTAAAATGGTAAAATAGTGTCATTAAGAGACAACTTACTTTTTAGTTATCAAACAATTTTTTAGATTCAGACCTCATAACCATTCAGATGATCTAATTTATTAAGACATCATAATCATTCAGATCTTAATTCTCAGGTTTATCAAACACAACCTAACTCTTAAAAGTCAGATATGGGATGTAGCGAAAACTGTTAAAGATCAGACTACAAACCCCAGGGACCATCTGATGTAGATTGTGATTTATTATAATACTAATATGCTCATGAATCCATCCATTCAGATTGTAATTTGTGGATTCTGTCAATTATAGAAAAACTAACAGAGAGAGATAGGAATCTAGAGAATAGTATGCTGCGAGAGATAAAGAAAAGAGACAAAGATGTTAATTATATTGTAGAATTGTACGGAGGAGAGCTATTTATATATAAATAGAGTGCAGCGACATATGGAACGTAAATCATTGAATTCCATAATTATGTCTCCAGAATTATCCTGGAATCTCATAATTATGCCACTAGAATTATCCTAGAATCCCATAATCACGCCTCTAGAATTATCCTGGAATCAGTTAGAATATTCTAGCACTCCCCTCAAGTTTGAAGTTTTATATTATGGCTTACAATTTGTTACAAAATATTTTCTAAAAAAAAGACAAACAAAACATAGCACAAAATTGTTTTATCTTCAACACCCCTCTAAAATTAAGTCCCTCTTTAATTTGCACAACAAAAAAATAAAATAAAAAACTTGGTGTTTACAATTACGTCCAAAGTTGATTTATCACCTGTAATACATAACTTCACACGTTTATTTTCTAAGAATATTATGTGAAGATAATAGCGGAAAACAATTGTCTCCAACAACAACAACAACAACTATGAGAGACTCCTTGACATCCTGAATAACGGCGGACTCTCAAGCCTCCCATTAAATCGAAGGACATACACCTTTCCTCAAATCTCTGCCCCATGAAAATCTTTACTTTCCAATTAACTACCCACTTACATATTTCAGCAAACTACTTTTCTCTTTTTTGTTCCCTTCTTTCTTTCATTTATTTTGTTTCTTTTTCTTTTTCTTTTTGAGTCTCCCAAAACAGTTTTGACAGAAGAACAATCTAACAAAGGAACATGACTCTGAAACCATGAAGCAAAGACAAATACGATACCACTATATATATATAAGTTCTTTTTAAACACAAAAAAAGCAACCATGATCTTTTTTTTTGCAAAACAAAATTCCAAAAAGAAAAACTATAAGAGGAAAAGATACCCTCTGCCGAAAGAAGCAAGACATTTAGTTAGCCCTCCCAAGAATCAAACCTGCTCTAATACCATGTGAGAAATAAAGAAAATAATTTCATTATGTTGTAGAAATGTATATAGGAGAGCTCTTTATACATACATAGAGCTGCAGCTACATACGGAAAGTGAATATTTGAATCCCCATAGTTATGCCTCTAGAGTTTTCTTGGAATCCCCACAATTATGCCTCTACCCATAATCATGCTTCTGTAATTATCCTTGAATCCCTCCCTGACAACTCCCTTTTTAATTCACTTGCTAACTTGCCGACTTCACTCTTCATGCTCCGATGGACTCATCTTTATTGACAAGGACATGGGGTTTGAGATTTTTTTCCTTTTTATATTTTAGGTTGCATCTAAAGCATCCAATGTCTATCCGAAAGATACCGAGGCTCCGTCATGTGGTGTGGATGATATGACAAAGCTGGCTTATCTGCACGAGCCGGGAGTTTTGCAGAATATAAGATGTCGATATGATGAAGATGAAATTTATGTGAGTATTTATCTGATTATTTGTACGAACTTCCTTTGTATTTTCCCTCTCTTCTGTTATTTATGTTTTCTATTAATAATATTGTATTTGTTGTGGCTTGGTCTATTGATGACATGTTAATGTGTGTTTTTCTATAGCATATACCTCATAACTAGGTTGTAACTATTTTTATTTTGGGTGATACTAGGGGTCTCAAATTTTTGGTCTCAAAAAGTGTCTCAAATGTTATGTAAGCATAACATTGGTTGGGTAGATCTTATTTTTTTTTATAAAAGAAGAAATTTTATTAGTAGAAAAGAAACGATACAATAAAAGGTGAACAAGAAGTCCACCCTCAACGGACTGAGAAACAAAAATAAAAAAGAGCACTTACAAAAGTGTAGCCCTCCAATATCTACACAAATCAGTCACTGAGATACCTCTAAAGTCCCCCATAGAAGAAACCCATAGAGAAGTAAGGAAAGTAATCCTATCATTCAACAACTTAAAAGATGAGCAACTTTCTCTAAACAGTCTAATATTATGCTCATTCCAAAATCCCCATAAAATAGAAAAAAAGACGCTTCCTTAAAATTTTGGCCTCCCTCTTGTATCCAAATTATGAACTAGCAACATATCTTTCATTGAATCAGGACACGCCCACTCCTTTCTTTACACTCCAAATAGGCTCCACAATCCCCAAGCAACAGGACAATGCTGCGAATTTAATAGAGATAATTAGTATTCAAACCAGAGACCACACAAAAGCCTTGACTTTAGAAGGGACGTTAGCTTTCCAAATATACGAAGCCAAGGA
Source organism: Panax quinquefolius (assembly GCA_020205615.1). Taxonomy (NCBI): domain Eukaryota; kingdom Viridiplantae; phylum Streptophyta; class Magnoliopsida; order Apiales; family Araliaceae; genus Panax; species Panax quinquefolius. The sequence goes on from CM035151.1 coordinate 20,965,058, forward strand.
AGAAATGGATTAGGAACAATCGACCAAGTCAAAAAAGAGAAGTAGCTCTTACAAGAACAAGTACTAGATGGATCTAAAGTCCAGCTTATCAGAGGAGGAGGATAAATGAACTTATCATTAAAATAAATTATCATTAAAATATCCAATGTCATGTCATCTGAGACCAAAAATTTGAGACCCCTCGCATTACTCTTGTTTTTCTTGCGTTGTTTTTAACAATACTTCTCTATGACAAAAATTTCCTACTGGTTTCCAGACTTATACAGGTAGTATATTGATTGCTGTGAACCCCTTCAAAAGATTACCTACTTTGTACGACAAGGATATCATGGAAAAATATAAAGGGGCTACTTTAGGCGAGCTGAGCCCACACCCTTTTGCTATTGCAGACTCTGCATACAGGCAATCTGTCACACTATGCTGTCTGTGAAATCATTGAATGCTATATTACTTTTAGTATGCCATACAAACAAGTACAATTTTGAGCATGGCAGATGATTAAAGAGGAATAAGCCAGGCAATTTTGGTTAGTGGAGAAAGTGGAGCTGGTAAAACAGAGAGCACGAAAATGCTTATGCGTTATCTTGCTTATATGGGAGGGAGAGCTGCTTCCGAGGGACGAACTGTGGAGCAGCAAGTCCTAGAAGTATGCAACCTATCAACTTTCACATAAATTTTAGTATTCTAACTTGGTGTATGATGATTAGTATAAATTCTTGGCTGCTACTGCTATTGCTTCCTCTTGGAAATAAAGCTTAAATATTTCCTTACAACTCTTACTTCTGCAGTCCAATCCTGTTCTAGAAGCATTTGGTAATGCAAAGACTGTGAGAAACAATAATTCAAGGTGATTACTTGTTATTCAAAATCCTGTTTCTCCTAATTGAATTTTTTAGAACCTTACAATCACAAGTTCTCTTTGACTAAAATTTTCTGCACCCAAATGTGATTTGATGACAGCCGTTTTGGTAAGTTTGTGGAGCTTCAATTTGATGAATGGGGAAGGATCTCGGGAGCTGCTATTAGAACTTATTTGTTGGAAAGGTCACGTGTTTGTCAAGTGTCAGATCCTGAGAGAAATTACCACTGCTTCTACATGCTTTGTGCTGCACCATCAGAGGTAATTTTTTCTGCATGCTTACTTTTTTCTTGGAGGTATTGATGTCTGTGCATGGCTTCCAGTAATAGTTAATGTCTTACTATTTGCAAGTATAAATATAAATGACAACATAAGGGTCACATGTGTCGTACTCTTCAGGATACCCTTGTCCGATTGGTCACTCCATTCTAAGTACATGTAACTCAGCCTCAAAGTTTCTGAAAATTTGCGAATTGATCCCTGAAGCACAAATCTCCAATAGCCAAGGAAAACCATTCCGGCGACCTTTCCTGATTTTTCCTCTCTCGAGCGATGACATCATGACAAATACAACTTTGGTGGCCTTAAATAACAATTCCGACTGCATAAGAGAGAATCATTGGCAACTTTTATGGCCTCATCTACCATGGGAAATCCTCCAAAACCATACTTCTTCGTTTGGTGACCACTGACCACAAACTGTTAGAACAAAATATGGTACAAAAAATTAATACAGAAAATAAATACAATATTTACGCGGAAAACCTAAATCGGGAAAATCACAGGCGAACTATATCTAAGTGTGAAGAATACAATTTGTGAATCTCTATCGGAAAAATGCTAAAAACTGAGAAGGAAAAGAATACTAAAACCATAGCACCTCTTGTGAAACCTCTGGTAACACCTATCACAGAAAGGGTGTGATGCAAATCCATGTCTTGGTTTTGTTACTCATTCCAATCCCTGGAATCCCAAGGGTACTACTCCTTTTAGTTACTTCGTCGGTTTTGAGTGGGTAATGGTATGCATATTTGTTTTCTAGAAAGATATTTTGGTGGAGGATGGTCCTCTCTCTTTTTAGCTTTATCTCGTTTCTTTTTCCTTTCGTATGAGCACATTCTCCTAATTATAACTTTTATATTTGGGAGGGAGATACATTTTCTTAAAAAAACCACTTCTTTTGAAATTTAATTGACAAGGATGGAAAGGAAATTCTTTATTTATTCAACTTCTATTTCTAAGTCCTTAGATGGAGATGTTTGGACCTTTGACCTACCTTCTATTTCAGTCCCTTTTCACATACTTACTTGGGTATTGGCCAATTTCTCACACATCTAGCTCCAAAGGCTCCTAAATATCATGGCTTTTGTGTGGTCTTTGACCCTTTGTCAATTTAACAATAAAGACATGCGGTAGAGGTGTAGACCTTGCAAATGAATAACTCTAGATTTGTTATGTGTATGCAAGAAAGTGAGGCACATTCTCATGTGCTCGGAATTGTTTTTGGTTTGGTGTATGTGTGTGTACCGTGTAGGGTGAATGTTGGATTTCCCCTTTAAGGTGGAAGATTTCTCCTTTGAAGCTTCAATGTTTTGATGTAGGGAAGGATATGACAATTCTTTGGAGATGTGTTTGTTTCACCATTTTGTGAGGGTTTGAACTGGGAGGAATGATAGGATATATTCTGGTCAAGCAATGAGTGTAGATTCACTTTGTAACAGTGTGTTTTTCTTCTATTTTGGCTCATGCAATGGGAGCTTATCGACTATTTCCTTTGTTAAAACTGCATAAGGATAGGCAGATGGTGCTTCACCAACACTTAAAATTATTTCTCCACTTGTTTCTTTGCTTTCTTTTGGATTTATTTAAGGAGGACTTATTGTGCTATATTGCAATTCCTTTCTTCCATCAATAAAATCTTCTTTTATCTAAAAAAGATAAAAAGTTCTACTTTCATTAAGATATTGGTCATGTTATCTCAAGAGTCAAGACTCATGTCCTAATGAGCTGTTAATTGTTTAATTAACTTTGTTCTCCTAATATAATCTCATCAATTTGAAAGGTACAAATTAGATTAATTTCGTTAACTATATTATCTTGCTTGATTTTCAGGATGCTGAAAGGTACAAAGTAGACAATCCAAGAACATACCATTATTTGAATCAATCAAATTGTTATGAATTGAATGGGGTTGATGATTCTAAAGAGTATCTTGATACAAAAAGAGCAATGGATGTTGTGGGGATCAGTTCTGATGAACAGGTAGTAATTTCTAGATGTTATTCATTTAGTTGTATCTTCCATTATGACATCCAATTTCCAAAACTTTTCTCCTACAGGAGGCAATATTCAGAGTTGTAGCCGCAGTTCTCCACTTGGGCAATATTGAGTTCACAAAGGGGAGTGATACAGATTCTTCTGAACCTAAGAATGATCAATCTCGATTTCATTTAAAAACTGCTGCTGAACTTTTCATGTAAGGGATATTTTCATTTCGTTATGCTTTCATAGATGCCCACTATATATCTCGACTGGTAGGGGCAACTTCATAATCTACACTCTTATTTAGGTGCGATGAGCAGTCCCTTGAAGACTCCATGTGCAAACGTTCTATTGTAACTCGAGATGAGATCATAACAAGATGCCTTGACCCAAACGCAGCTGCTGTCACTCGAGATGCTTTGGCAAAAATTGTTTATTCAAGATTATTTGATTGGTGAGTATAATCTGCATGGCGGATCTTGTTTGAGACGTAATTGGTGTCTTTGGTGCCTCTGCTTTGTGATGTTATTGAACATCTTAATTTTATGATGACACAGGATTGTGAACAAGATTAATAATTCTATTGGTCAAGATCCTGATTCAAAAAAAATAATTGGGGTTCTGGATATTTATGGATTTGAAAGTTTCAAGACAAACAGGTGCTTAACCGGTACGCTTTTGTTTTAATCATGTACAGAGTCAATTTCTTGCAGTCTACTGCATGAAAATCATGTGATTAATGTGATCTTAGTAGGCAATTAGGAGATTTTATACAATTTGTGGTCTTGATGTCATTTCTAATTTAATACCATCACCTTCCATTTTTTTTGTTATAGTATGTCTCTTTAAAATATGGAGTTCCTATTGTCAGGGACGAAGCTACAGCCAAAATATTAATTAACCCTACTGAATTTCTATTTTTCTTTAAATATATGTAAAATTTGTAAATTTTGTGTGCAATGTATTACGAACACGCTGAAATTTTGTAAAATTTATAATATACGGGTTCAATTTACAATTTTGTAACTCTCTCTTTCTCTCAAGTCTCAGTCCACATATTACTCCTAATTCAACTAGAATGTAAAAAAATGTCTTCTAAATGTGAAGAATCATGCCCTATAATAGTGAAAAATACAAGAAGATCCTAATTCAACCAAAAAGTACAAAACTCTCCAAAAAAAAAAAAATTTGGGCCAAGGAGACTTCCCCCAGATCCTCCCACGAAATTGTTCACCTATGACTGACCCCACTGACCAGATTTCCTGATATTGTCACTGCTTACAGTGTTCATGGATATACTTAAATATCTATGGAAACCTTATAATGATAACTCTGCTACAAAGGTTTCTTGTCTTTGTGTAGGCGATAGCTTGTTTGGGGAGAAAATTAAATTCAGTTAGATGTGGATATATAATTTTGTATGAGCATTACTGATGTGAATATGCACTTGCTTGTTTTAGTTTGACAATTAATGATGCTTCTTTTGATAAGAAATTTTCATTTGTAACTATGCAGCTTTGAACAGTTCTGTATCAATCTCACAAATGAAAAACTTCAGCAGCATTTCAATCAGGTTTATGCATAAACTATATGTTTCTTTTTTACAAGGATTCCTTTGAATTTATTTAAGCAAATCTAGTAAGCTAATGTGGCATATAATGTTTTGTTTGGCAGCATGTTTTCAAGATGGAGCAAGAAGAATATACAAAAGAAGAGATTGACTGGAGTTATATAGAGTTCATTGACAACCAAGATATTCTTGATCTTATTGAAAAGGTTCGTAATACTTTTTTGACTTTCTACCCGAAATTTTCTCCTTTCTTTGGTACGACTTGTATTGTCAGTGTCATTCGAATTCCAGTGAGCTTTATACTTAAGGATTTACGTTAGCAATTTAACTCAATATATAAAGTCCTAATGTTCTTTTTCTAAGTGAAATCTTGCTCCATGTGTCTATATTTAAACTATTACCCCAAACATCAGCTCTAGCGCTTCTTTTCTTGCAATGGGTGGCGAGCCCGAGCTAAAAGGACATTCTCTCAGCACATCCTTTCCTTTCTCTTGCAATTGCATTTTCTTTGTTTTTGAATGCTTTTTGTCTTGATGACATGTTTAACGCCTATCTAAATTCAGCGGATGATCTTGATCATGTCCCTAAATTTACTTATAAATATAAATCTATATCTTGGCACGGGCAAAACAACTGAAGTATGTTACTGCTAGTGATTAACAAGGTTTAAAAAAAAAAAAAAACTTTACAATGAAATACTCTCTCTGCCCCATTTTAATAGTCATAATTTGACTTTTATGGTCAAATTTGACTTTTATGTAATAGAAAATGCAATTAAATAATGAAATAGGAAACACAAATCTTTTATGGAGAACTATTCAAGTCAAAACACAGCACGTCCTATGATGAAGAAACATGACGTCTTTTAAATGATTGATTTCGTGTTGTTAGCACTATTTTCCAAACCATACTTTCAATATATATATATATATATATATATATATATATATATATATATATATATATATGGAAGTGATCCAATCCACAGTTGGATGGGAACCCCTATCCATCCAACTGTGATCCAACCATCCATTGTTTGATTCAATAGCTAAAAAATAAGCAATCTGCACAACTGTTATTAGGAGTCTAACTTAAAAAAATAGAGGTACCGCACAATAGTTGTGTGGTAGTTGAATTTCTATTATGTGGATTCTATTTTTCGCATAATACTTCAACTTTTCTTAGCTTTCTTTCCTCTTTCGTTTCTGTTCAATTCAATACCATTAACAAACGAAAACTACCATGGAGCTCAAGGAAAAACCTGCTTCCATTAATTGCTAATTAATATGAGGCCTAAGTACTATTTTTTTTTTGCAACTTTAGAAAGGAGTGAAAGATCTTGGAATCAGTATTGGATTCCACGGATTTACCCAAATTCACAAGGTATTTTAAATCTGGCTCCCATTTCCTGCATTTAGAATCGAAGCCACTATAGTAATTTAATAATAACCTCTAATTTAGGGTCTTGGGCAATTCGGAGGGTGGAGGAGTGGCAAGTTTGGGAGAGAGAGTAGATGAGTTATGGAGAGGATTGGTGGTGGTGGAGGCTGGGAGGCAAACAAGTTGGGATTTGAGATCAGGCTGACATGGGGAGGGTAATAAATCGAGTTTTCCAGCATAGTAGAGAGAGTGAAGGAGCTGGAGAGAGAAATTGCGATGGGAGCCTAGGAGAGGCAGCGAAGGGATGGTGAAGAAGAAAAGAAAAGAAATATAGGGATAGGGATAGAGACAGAGATAGAGAGAGGGATGGGGATAAAGAGAGATAGAAGGATAGGGTACGCTCCTAAACAAACTGCCTTGTTTTTCTTTCATCCGCATAACAGTTATGCGGAGCCAACTAAGTGGGCCAGGCTCTGCACAATTGTTTGTTAGGCTCCTCATAACAGTTGTGTGAACATGTTTTCCTAAGCCATTAGATCTAAAAACGGTCGGCTGGATCCCATCCAACTTTGGATGTTGATCATTGCCCTATATATATATATATTTTATTATATTGTTTTTGGCAATTACTTTTCTAATGTATTCTTCCATTACTTCAGAAACCTGGAGGCATCATTGCTCTGCTGGATGAGGCTTGGTATGCATCATTTAAATATGAAACTTACCACTGTTAATTATTTTTTCAAGAGTACAATTAAATAAAGATCTAATGATTTATGCTAACTTGATTATTCATTGTAGCATGTTTCCCAGAGCAACCCATGAAACATTTGCACAAAAGCTGTATCAGACATTCACTAACAATAAACGTTTCAGCAAGCCAAAACTATCACTGACTGATTTCACAATTTGCCATTATGCTGGTGATGTATGTACTTCTGTTCATAACAGTTACTGTAGTAATGTACAGGAATCATTGGATTGGGTTGTACTTCAGTAAAGAGTAATGAGCTACTTAATTTAAAAATCTGATTTCAGGTCACTTACCAAACTGAGCTCTTTCTGGATAAGAACAAAGACTATGTTATTGCAGAGCATCAAGCGCTCTTGAGTGCTTCTAGGTGCTCCTTTGTATCAGGATTGTTCCCACCCTTACCTGAAGAATCTTCCAAAACCTCAAAGTTTGTATCAATAGGATCTCAATTCAAGGTATGTTTTTTCCTTTAACACTTATTCAGTTATTTGATCAGATTAGTTTTTAATTTAATACCTACTATTTCTTTCCTGTAATGTACACTATCAGCAACAACTTCAATCATTGCTTGAGACACTCAGTGCCACGGAGCCACATTACGTCCGTTGTGTAAAGCCAAACAATCTTCTGAAGCCTGGTATCTTTGAGAACCAAAATGTACTGCAACAACTTCGGTGTGGGGTGAGTAGAATGCTGTGGTCAACTCATTTTTAACGTGATACTAAAAGTTTGTTACTTCTGCAGCACTGAATTTTATTTTTCTTTGTTCTAGGGAGTTTTGGAGGCAATTAGGATTAGTTGTGCTGGATTTCCCACTAGGAAGACATTTGTTGAATTCGTCACTCGTTTTAATATACTTGCACCTGATGTTTCAAGCGGAAGGTTACTATGCTGATTTTTCTACATGTTACCATTCTGTTCATATTTCTGCTTGAATGTTTTTTGGGAGTATTCTTTGTTTACAATGTATTCATTTTTTTGTGGGTAATTATTCTGTCATAGCTATGATGAGGTCACTGCATCCAAGAAGATTATAGAGAAGGTGGATCTCAAAGGTTATCAGGTATTTTTAATATTTTTATAGTAAATTTGTAAATTCATAACATCACTCAACTACTTATCTTCTTTAGATACTTGGTTCATCAGTGGTTTCTCATATTCTTATTGTGTTTCTATTTTGATTTAAGATGCATCTTTCATTTGAATTGTTTCTTTTACCAGGAACTAGTAATATCTTTATACGAGTGTCTGGCTGTCAGAATTGTCAATTTCTTGTTGTGTCAGTTGTTGGCTATGTTACATGGACTTGGATACTAGTGTTAAGTGAGGCTACGCTATTAGGTGGCAGTCATCTACTTGCCAAATATTGTAATTGGCCATTTTTCTTTCAGTGCTCTATGATTTTCCTTTTTATTCTGCAAAATATGATGTTTTTAAGTATAGGGTCTTTGGCATGAACATTCACTTGTTTTGGATTCTGATGCAACAGAGTAACATTTTGAAAATTACAATGAGACTTGTTTTACATTTGCAGTATGTTCCTCTATTGTTTTTCCTCTACTCTTAGAGTTGTGCATAACTAGATTTATCGTCCTGGATACATACTTTTTACATTGATCCTTGGCAAAGTTAGTAGAATTGGAAGATAACGCGTTTTGAAGCGTTCTTGTGATCAAAGCTAAGATTGCTGTCATAGACTTGTCAATCACTAAATTATTATCAGTACAAATAATGCAGATAGGTAAAACAAAAGTGTTTCTACGAGCTGGTCAGATGGCTGAACTAGATGCTTTCCGTACTGAAGTCTTAGGAAAATCTGCAAGCATTATCCAGAGAAAATATCGTTCATATCTAGAACGTAAAAGCTTTGTATCTTTGCGATTTTCTGCCATACAAATCCAAGCGTTTTGTAAAGGTATTGACTGCAAATTATTGATTATTACTGGTGAAGTTTTAACAATTATTATTCAGGAAAAATATTGTCGCCAATTACCTTAAGGTTTATCTAACCTATATTTATTTGCTTACCGAGATGATTGCAGGGCAAGTTGCACGCCTGCTTTACGAGATCATGAGGAAAGAAACTGCTTGTCTGAGGATCCAGAAAGAAACACGCATGTACATCTCTAGGAAAGCTTACATAAAGTTGTGTACTTCAGCCATTTATATTCAAACAGGAATGTGTGGGATGTCTGCTCGCAATTATTTTCAATTCAGGAAGCAAACTAAAGCAGCAATCCTTATACAGGTGAATTGATGAGGAATTGATATCAAGGTTTTAAATGCCCTATTTTTACTTGTTAGTTTTTCCTCTCATTTTAATTTACGTTAAATGATTTTGAGCACATTATCAATCCAATTAGTGAGTTGCTAATAGCTTAGTTATATTTTTATTTTAAGGGACCTATATATAAATCAGTGTTCTAAAAATCCCCGCCTAGGCGTTAGGCCCCCCTAGCGCCCCGCCTAGGCCCTAAGCCCCCCTTAGCGCCTCGCCTAGGCGCTAGGCCCCCTGGCGCCTCACTTAGGCCCAAGGCGATAAAAAAATTCCTCCAGTAAATTAGGCGGTGCCTAGGTGGGGTCTAGGCGGAGAGGTTTTTTTATTTTAATAACTTCCCAAACCAAATCTTGATATATTTTTTTTTCTAATGATTTACCATATTTATAATACAAGTTGTAGCGTATCAAATCACAACAAGAAGCGAACAATATCAAGTTAAAATGGATAATTTTATTATAGTTGTAATTTTTTGAACTTGTACCAACTTCAAATTATATAAATGATGATACATTTGTAATATTTAGTTTAATTCAATATAATTCTTAAATTTATGTTTAGTTTCTTAACTTTTAATATTGAATTAAATTCTTGAAATTTTAAATTTTATTATTTAATAGCAATCTTGTTTATGAATAAAACATATACGTTAAAAATATGTTTGAACTTTGAACAATTGCATGTTTGTGTTTGAACTTTGACATTAGCTATATGGATATGCGTTTGAACTTTAAGCAAAGATCTTTATTATCTTTATTGTTTTGCTTTATATTATTGTTTTGTTTAGATAAATGTAAGATAAAATATTAAAATTGGCTTAAAATAAAAAATCCCGCCTAGGCCCCCTAGGCGCTAGGCCCCCCGGTCGCACGCCTCCCGCCTAACGCCTTTTAGAACATTGATATAAATTATGAATGATAGTGTCAATGTTGTGATTTTTCTGACTTAAACATGCGTGTTTCTACATTGAAGCAGTTAAAACCCATATATTTGATGTATAGTGAATTGTTTTTAATAAAGATCCTACATTTGTAACATTATTCATAACCGTTAATGCTATTTTGGTTATTATGTTGTATATTATATATTTCATCATTATTAGGACAAGTAAGAATTGACTCTGGTTGAAAATTGAATATCATCTTATATGATCCATAGCTATATATAAAAATGAAAAGTGGCAATGATATCTATGCCCTAACCCCAAACTGTCATCCTCTTCTTGACCCAACACTAAGTTTCACTAAAAATTCAGCAAATTTTTATTCAGGTCAAAGAAAGAGAGGAATTGTGACTTACCTGCAAGTACATTTATCTGATGAACTCCCTAATTTTCAAGAACTATAAAAGATTAAAAAAAAAATTCCAACGATGAGCAAAAATGAAAAGAAACTTCCAGGCTGAAATTCCTCAAATAAGGCTTTCCAATCACTGACTTCTTGCTTATTCCAAATGGCAGAATAGGTTCCTGAAGCCCTTTAGTTCATTTTTGACCTTACAATCTAGTTTGCCTGTGACTGTGCAGTATCGTTTGCTCTTGTTTTAGATTCTTGAGATTTATATGTTGGAATTCTGCATCTCAAACTTAATCTACTGAATTTTAACAACTAGATTTTGAAGATACATCAATGACTACAAAATGACTGTCGGATGTAAAAACTGCAACTGCAGAAGCATCTAGCCCTCCACTACTATGTAATACATCCTTGAATCAGTTGTTTTCACACTGGATATTAATATACTTTACTACACAGTTTTCTGAGTGCTGGTTATGGATTTTATATTAACAGGCATTTGACATGGTAAGAATTAATCATTTGGCTTGTCACAGTTTGTTTTTAATCAGTATAAAACTGATAAACGAAAGGTCATATATGTACAGATAATATGTATACAAAAGTATGAAAAGATCAGGGAAATGTAATCACTGGTTTAAGTTTTAATTAGACAGAGTGATAGAATTTCTCATTGTCTGTTGGGTTACCCTACTTAGGGGGTGTTTGTTTAGAGCTGAATAGAGCTGAATCTGTATGGCTGAATCGGTCCGTGTGTTTGTTTTGGTCTGAATGGCTGAATCGGTAAGATAGACAAGCTGAATGGCTAAGTCAGATTTTTTGAGCTGAATGGCTGAATGAAGTAAAAAAAATTAAAAAAAAAAAATATTAACTATTATATTAAGTAATATTAAATAAATTTACAATAATTTTGAATTTTTTAGAGGGGGTAAAATAATAAAATTTTGTCATTCAGATGTTTCAGACATGTCAATTATCAAACAACTTTTTTCATTCAGATTCAGATTCAACTCATTCAGATTCAGATTCAGCTCATTCATATTCAGATTCAGATTTATTCAGTTTTTATTAAACACCCCCTTAGGATAGTAATCATTAAATTTAAGTTTTACTTGTATTGTTATTCATATATTTATTTCTCTCTTTTTCTAGTTATCAAAAAGGAAATGCCTGCCCCTCATTTTCCTTGTTCTAAATAAATTCATGTGAACTTGATATTAACTGTTGTGACCAAATGTGAGTTATTGTTATTATTTTATTTTAGGAATGTCTTTTTGAACCATTCAAATGTCTATTATAGAGTCATTGCCGAAAATACATGGCCTACACTCATTATTTGAGTATAAAGAAAGCAGCTATTGTTACTCAATGTGCATGGAGAGTAAGAATGGCACGCAGGGAATTAAGGAAGCTTAAAATGGTATGCCCTTTTTCTTTCTTATCTGGTCTTTGTTAGTTCTGATTTAGATTTTAAACTTATGGTCTGGTGGATAAACATTAGTTAAAACTTTCTTCTCAAAATCTTCGTATGTAAATATCCTCATAATAATTTGAATTGAGAATCATTAACTTTTGTTCTTTGAGTTAGTTAAGATAGAAAAGAAAATAGTAAATTGCTCAGTGTTGGTGTCTGGGGACGCCAGTGGGTTGCTCTTTATGTAACACACTGCTTATATAAGTGGTTGCTTTCCCAGGGTTTTGGAAAAATTAATTGGTTTACAGGATGATAAAATATTATGTCCATTGGTGGCATACATCAGTATGTTAGGTGCTTTACCAGTTTAATTTTTTGGGTTCCAAGCCTTCCTGTTTTCTCAAACACACAAGCGTGGAAAAGCTAGATATTGGTTTTAAATTCTGTATTTGATTTAAGTCCCACATTTAATCTCACTAAATTGTGAACCTTGAGCTCCCAAGCTTGTTGAAATTATTATGTGGCTAAAAGTTTATTTTCTGCTCAGGCTGCGAAGGAAACTGGTGCCTTACAAGCTGCCAAAACTAAATTGGAAAAGGAAGTTGAAGAACTGACCTGGCAATTGGAATTGGAAAAACGCACAAGGGTAATTTTTGTTTGACCTTTTGAATTGAACAAATAATGAAGTTTAAAGAAATATTAAATGAAAATTAACTGCATGTTTTTGTGTCATATTTAACTTTTGTAGACTGACCTTGAGGAAGCTAAAACAAAAGAAAATGAAAAGTTAAAGTCTGCTTTGCAAGAGGTGCAACTTCAATTTGAAGAAACTAAAGATTTGCTTATTAAGGAACGTGAGGCTGCAAGAGTAGTTGAGAAAACCTCTGCTGTAGTTGAGGTCCCAGTTGTTGATCATGAAATGATCAATAAACTGACAGCCGAAAATGAGGAACTCAAGGTAAGTTTATTGACTGTCAATAAGTTTTTTCTTATTGTTTGTTGCTACATATGGCATTGACTTATTCAATTTAATCCTCCATTAATATACATTTGTATTGTGTTTTTGTCACTGCAACATCTTGCAGACTTTGGTTAACTCACTAGAAAAGAGATTTGAAGAAACAAACAAGCTTCTGAAGGAATGTAAGGCTTCAGAAGAAGTTGTTGAGAAAACTTCTGTTATAGATGAGGTCCCAGTTGTTGATCTTGAAATGATCAATAAACTGACTGCCGAAAATGAGGAACTCAAGGTAAGTTTATTGACTGTCAATTTGGTTTTTTTCTTCTTGTTTGTTGCTACATATGGCATTGACTTATTCAATTTAATCCTCCATTAATATCCATTTGTATTGTGTTTTTTCCACTGCAACATCTTGCAGACTGTGGTTAACTCACTAGAAAAGAGATTTGAAGAAACAAACAAGCTTATGAAGGAACACGAGGCTTCAAAAATAGTTGTCGAGAAAAGTTCTGTTATAGATGAGGTCCCAGTTGTTGATCATGAATTGATCAATAAACTGACTTCCGAAAATGCGGAACTCAAGGTAAGTTTGTTTACTGTCAGCTATGTTTATTTTATTTATTGATAAGACTATGAATTTGGTACTTGCTACATATGGCATGGACTGATTAAATTTAATCCTCTGGATTATTCATATTCAACTGTCTTGATGTATTTACATTGCAACATCTCGCAGACTTTGGTTAACTCACTAGAAAAGAGATTTGAAGAAACAAACAAGCTTACAAAGGAATGCGGGGCTGCAAAAGAAGTAGTTGAGAAAACTTCTGTTATAGATGAGGTCCCTGTTGGCGATCATGAAATGATCAGTAAACTGACTGCCGAAAATGAGGAACTCAAGGTAAGTTTGTTGACCGTAAGCTATGTTTATTGATAAGACTGAGTTTTCTGCTTGCTACATATGGCATTGACTAATTTAATCCTCTGGATTAGTCATATTTAATCTTATTGATGTATTTTCCACTGCAACATCTTGCAGACTTTGGTTAACTCACTTGAAAAAAGATTTGAAGAAACAAGCAAGCTCAGTGAAGAGCGGTTGAAGCAGACTTTGGAAGCAGAGTCAAAGATTATTCAGCTAAAAACTGACATGCAAAGGTTGTTACTATGACAAATCATCTCCTCTCAAGTAATTTCAGGATCTAGCTTCGATCTTTTCACCATTTGAAGTTGATTAAAGATATATATTTGAATTTTTCTTGGTTATTTGTTTCTGCACTTTTATCTTTATGCATCAGACTTGAAGAAAAACTATCTGACATGGAGACGGAGGATCAAGTTCTGCGGCGGCAGGCACTTCTAAATTCTCCTGCTACGAATTTGTCAGGCCATTTATCAACCACAACATCCCAGGTTACCATGCCACATGAGTATTAGTTTTCTAGTTTAAGCTATTTTTGGAATTCGTCTTACCCTTCCTCCTTTTACTTGCAGCCTTCAGAGAATGGTCATCATGTAAGTGTCCAGTGTACACTTACGTACTTATGTACATTATGTTTTCTTTTTGTGATAGTTATAGAATTTTCCTTGAAGCCCAACAATCACTAGAAACCACTTTTACAGGAACCACAGAGTTCCACACCTGCAAAGAAGATTTCCACAGAATCTGATGAGCAGTTGAGGAGATCTAATATTGAAAAACAGCGTGTATGTGCTTCACACTTTAATATACTTTTTCTTTATATCCCCATTTTTTTTATTATTTGTCTATCTTAAATTGCCGAGTACTGTAGTTAAAAAAAGTGTACTAATTGCAGGTATGTTCTTCAGATTCAGTTAGAACATGCTATGTTATGTTGAAATGTTGTGTGGAATTCACATGTTCAACTTGGCATGTCATGGTTATAAAATATGGTTTATGCTTCTTTGATCTGATCACTTCTGAAACAGGTTGTCCAACAAATAAATGAAATTTCATAGTTCAACCAAACTTCTGTAGGATACATCCCAAAGTTGTTGTGTCATGACATTAAATTTGTGTAGTGTTTTATACATGTGTAACAAGCATTACACTTCAGAAATTTAAACTGACAATGCCCTAGTTGTAATGTCAAACAGCGGTTAAGTCGAACTTCCATAGCATGCTTGGACATTTTTTTTCCATTATGGCCTGGGTTTTCTAAGAAGTCTATTAAACATGTCGAACAAGCAACTTACCCAAACTACACTTCTTAACAAATTATTGTCACAATGGTAGTCAGCTCTATTCTGGTGCCTTAAGTTTAAGGATTAGACAAACTTTGACTCCGAGGTGTATGTCTCCATGCATGCACCTGGTTTATGTAGCCTGGAGATAAAAGAGCACCTTAGCAATCTTATACACCATCCTAGCATAGTGGAGTTGAGTCAGGCACTTTTCTCTTCTGTGTTCTCTCAGCAACCAAGGGCACATTGATGATAGATTGCTATTAATTAATTTCATATATCTTACTGTGCTGCAGGAGAATATAGACGCTCTTATCAAATGCATTACAAAAGATCTTGGGTTTAGTCAAGAAAAACCAGTTGCAGCAGTTACCATATACAAATGCCTTATCCAGTGGAAATCTTTTGAAGCAGAAAGAACTAGTGTATTTGATCGTCTTATTCAGATGATTGGTTTCGCAATAGAGGTAAAGTTTTTATTTTTGACAGTTGCAAAGCATTTTATAGTGAATGCATAAATTTTCCATTTGCAGGTTACATTAAATTTGAGAATAAGCCAATGCAATACAGTCTGCGATATTTGTTGTGGAGCCCTTGTCGGAACAACATTGTTTCGACTTTCAATATAGTTAAACTATTGAAAGCAAAGGCATTTTCATAATCTCTATTGCCCTTGCATTTTATGGGAGAGTACGCAGGGCATGGAAATTAGTCCAAATTACAAGGATTCACTTGGGTAGTTGGAACATATGTTCTCTAATCATCAAGTTGTGGGAGTTGGTGAATACTTGTGCCGGAAGAAGAGTGAATTTTCAAAAGATAGTTTGGGTGACACTGATTGAATAGAAGATAATATCGTTTAAGATGGTTTGGTCGTATATAGCGTAGGCCTGTAGATTCACCTGTGATAAGAGGGATCTTGTATTAGGAGGAAGATATAAGTAGGGGAGAGGGTCAAAAAGTTACTTGGTATAAAGTTGTACAAAAAGGCTTGTAGAAGTAGAATACAATTGAGCACATGGCCAATGATAGGAGTGGAGATGTAGCCTGCATATTAATAATATTTTATTTTTCTTTTCTTTTTCTTGTTTTTTGTGTGTGAACTTTATCATTATTTTGTTTCTTTTAGGCCTTTGTGTGTTTTATATTTTATTTATATATTTTCACTTCTTTTTTTTAAAGCTTAAACCATTTTATTTGATCCTTCTCCTAGGTTTTTACTTTTTTATTTTTCTTTTTCTCTGGCCTTTCTGCATTATGTTTACAGATGCGATTCAATTCATCCTACTGCAACTAGTTTGGTTTAAAGGCTTTGCAGAGCTGAGTTTGTACTTTTATTTCTTGGTTTCGAAGTGCAAGTGTTTATGGATATGATTAATTTATTTCCACCTTTGCTAGAGCCTATGTCTATTAGTTTATTGTCATGGACATTACAGTTTTATGAGCATAATATTCAGCTCTCTGTGTGTTAAAACGTTTTGGTAATTTTCAAATCCTTGATTGATATGATAACTAACTATTACCTCAGTTAGTTATAAACTTCAGGCTGCCTTTTCCCTCAACTTTTATGGTTAGTTATATTAATTTTTTCCTGTACAATTTTAATTGTTGCATGTTCATAAGTCCTAAAACTTGATATTAACATGCTTTATTTTTTAATTTTTTTTGTTGGTTTGTATATTTATTTGCAGAACCAGGCTGATAATGACCATATGGTTTACTGGCTTTCTAATACATCTACGCTATTGTTTTTGCTTAAACGGAGTATAAAGGCTACTGGGACATCGAAGCCTCCCCAGCCAACATCTTTTTTTGGGAGGATGACCCAGGTACTGAGTTTCTTATTTATTCCTTTAATTGTAATTTATTAGTGATATTTATGGAAAGTAAGTGTCTGGATTTGTTCGTTTTATGTATTCTTGTTATCATTGCGACTGAAGCACTGAGCCAACTGATTAAAACATCATGCATAGTCTTGTTCGTATTCTCTTATTCCAAATCTGCTCTGATCTTGAATTGCAGAATAAATCTTTAGGGCATATAGTAAATTGGTTCTTCAATTCTTTATTAATTGATTTTTATTTATAAT
The DNA here is from genome assembly GCA_020205615.1 of Panax quinquefolius. NCBI lineage: Eukaryota > Viridiplantae > Streptophyta > Magnoliopsida > Apiales > Araliaceae > Panax > Panax quinquefolius. Next base: position 20,982,125 of record CM035151.1, read on the forward strand.
GTGAATTTGTTAACACTGCATCAATATTTAGGGATTCCGATCTTCTTCTGCCAACCTTGACGTAGTGCAACAGGTTGAGGCCAAGTATCCAGCTTTGCTTTTCAAGCAGCAACTAACTGCTTATGTCGAGAAGATTTACGGAATTGTTCGAGACAATTTGAAGAAGGATTTGTCATCATTTCTTAATTCTTTTATTGAGGTACTACCTCTTAATTCTCATGGTTCTTTTAATGGTTTTGTGGATGTTGTGGTCATATTTCAGTTTGGATAAGCCAGAATCACCAGAAAAAGTAACATTGGAGAGAATTGTGGATTTGGTACGAACAATTTAAAGCACAATTTCTTTGCCAAAACATTAAAAATTTTAGGATCCAAAACATTTATTTTCCCTTTTTCCTCGAGTTTTATCTTTACAAGATGAACTACTAGTAGTGATGAACAAAGATCTAAAACAGAGGTTTCTTAGATAAGTTTAAACTACAATACCCCAGAAAATAATTAAATCAAGATTGGATGCTATTAATCTACAAACTCCTAAATTTAATTTCCAAAAAGAAACAAAAAGAACTAAATACAGATATGAGACAATAGACTATTCTGCTTATACTTATTTTCTTTCTGAAATCATTGGTACATTGAAAAAACCTCAAGACATGCAATGTATCATAAGAAAGCTACCCTAACGTGTCACTTTTTAGATTATGTGGTGTACTGCATTTCAGTTCCATTTTGTCCACTGAAATCCACATTTCAGTAAAATTTTGGATAATGTTTTTGGGTATAAGTTGAAATTCTTACTGACAACTAAAGAAATTACAATAGAGTTCCACTACAAGTAGAAATAACCTCATGACAAAGTAAAAAACAAAGCTCCTCAAACACAGTTTTTTTTTTTTTAAAACAACACTACCTCATATCAGTGTTACCTGAAACGTGGTTCGTTCCGGTACGCGGTATGAATACGGGTATGAAGTACGCTACATAGCTAAAACGTGGTATGTTAGGGTATTTTTATATAAGTTCTTATAGTTAGGATTTCTCTTAGATTCTAAATGAAATAAACCTAGGTTTTATAGAAATTTTGCATTATAAATAGTTTAGGACAAATGTAATATTTATATTTGTGCAATTATAAGTAAACCAACAAAGAAATTTTTGGTTCGCTAAATTTAGAGTATTGGTACGTAAGAGTATCGTGTTTGGGTACGTAAGTATCAATACTCAGTTCGCTAGGTCAATGAGAGTATTTGGCAACTCTTGCCTCAGATCGACATCCTATTCTTAGGATTTCATTATCTTCATCCTTATCTGGTTTCTTCTACCTAGAAATTTTAGTTCCTAGGTCTAGCTCCGTGTCTTTCAAGAATTATTGGGGTTTTACCGTTACTTTTCTGAATACTAGTTTTTTATTTCTATGTAGAAAAGGTATACTGCTACTGTGAAGCACAATTTTCTTATTGCATCAGTTATACCATTCCCTTTACCACTTTGATCATTATCTCTAGCTCCTCCCCTATCTTTTGTGCACTTTCCTCAAAGAAAATTTAGATAAATAGTCTTCCATAAGGCGTGTAGGTAACTGTGCACTTCTGAAGAACTAGTATTATTGAATTTGATACGAAGAAAATAAATGTTGTAGTTCCTGGAAATGTAAACAGATTTGAAGCATTATTAGGATGATGATATAAGTTTAAATAAGAGTCATGCCAACTTGTATTTCTTTTTTTGTGCTCTAAAGATTCTTATATATATATATATATATATATAGAGAGAGAGAGAGAGAGAGAGAGAGAGACTTTTTTTGTGCTCGGGGATCCCATCCACACTTGGTGATAAAATTGCAAGCTAGGATGGACTTGTATCGCAGATTTGGATACAGTTATCTACAAGAGTTTTTTCACGAATTTTTGTGAACAAAATAGAGTCAATATTATGTGCTTTAGGTAGATTGTTGGTGGAAATAATGTTTGTTTCATTCTGCTACGTGTGTTCTGATCTTGATATTATGTAAACTGTAAGACTGCTCTTATTTTGTTCTATCTTAACTACTCACTCAGGCACCAAGAACATCAAAAGAAAATGTTTCGCAGTCAGCTCCAAGGTCTCCTGTTGGGAGTCCTCCAGCTAGTAAGTGGCATGGAATCATTGAGTGCCTAAATGGGTTTCTCAGTACATTGAAAGAAAATTATGTATGTAGTTCTAACTACTAGACATTTATGAAATACTTTGTATTAAGGATGCATGAATAACCTTTTGTATAATTTTGTTTCAGGTGCCTCCCATTCTTGTACAGAATATATTCGCTCAGATGTTTTCTTATATTAACGTACAGCTTTTTAATAGGTAACTTTTCTACCTTCATAGCTCTAATGTTTGATTATATAAGCACCTTGTTAATAACTGAAAATTTTAATGTTATATGCACTTTTAGCCTTCTTATTCATCGAGAATGCTGCACATTCAGCAATGGGGAATTTGTGAAGGCTGGATTAGATGAATTAGAGCTTTGGTGTGGCCAGGCAACAGAAGAGGTGCTCTTTTCGTTTGTATCTGTTGATATGATGTTTCTTAGTATACTATGTCTTTATACTATTATTCAGGTCACATTAACTTTGTCACATGATAAATATGAAGTTCAAGAGACTGGGATTTTCTTATGAATTTGTAATATAGGTTCTCTAACAGATAAATTGAGGGAGTTTGCGGATACATTAGCAAGAAGAAGGTAAATTTAGAATGCTTTCAAGAGACTAAGTGGGTGGGAGATAAATCTAAAGAAGTGGAAGGTTTTGGATTCAGGTTGTGGTACGTAGGAACAAAAATGAGTAAATTTTTGAGTACATATATTAATTGATTGGAGTCAAAGAGTTGGGATGGTTGATATTAAAACAAAATGATGGCTTTGCAACACAGATTGGTGGTCTTGGTCCTCTTGGACATAAATGTTATGAAAAATGAGAAAGGAAAAATGGGTTCTTGTGGATAAGGTGGTGGAATCTAAAAGGAAGAAACTTAAATCCTTTCACAAACAGAATGCGCAAAGGAGGAGCTTTGCATAAAGATAAGAAATTTAATGTAATGTGAAATGAGATGTCTTGCTGTAGTAGGAGAGTAGCTAGGAACATGTTAGAAAAAAGAAAAGGGAATTGGTTGCAACTAAAGAAACATGGTGGTGAAGTGAGGTGGTCCTAGAGGCTATTAGGTGGGTAACAAAAAACAGTGCTTTAAATTATGTACACAAATGTATCTCAGAGGTATATATTTGTCAACAAGGAAGCCAAGAAAGGAGAGAGGATAGAGGCAAGGTTTACGAGGACCCATACCAAAAGCTTAAACCCAAGGACGGAAAAATGTGTCTATAAGCTTGCTTAGACAAGGGACAGGAAAATCAAGTCTTCACCCACTCAGATGCATCAAAGACGAGAATCAGAGACTTCTAGTAAGAGATAAGAAGGTTAAGGAAAGGTGGATGACTTACTTCGATAAGTTGTTTAATGGTTGGAGAAGAAAGCCAAGTGAGAATTGAACAGTTAATGGAAAAGTAAAGAGGAAAGAGTGTTAATCAAATTAAGGAAGGTATATGATACTGTTCCGAGGAGGGCTCTTTTGTGGTTTCTTGATAAGAAAATATTGCCTACAAAGTATGTTAATGTAATTAAGGATCTAAATGATGGAACAACTATTGTGTCCAGACTTGTGATAGCACGCTAAGTGATTTTCCAATGACATTATGATTCACCAAGTATTGACGTTAAACCCTTATCTTTTTGCCTTAGTTATGGATGAGCTAACAAAAGACATTTAGGATGAGGCGTCATAGTGTGTTTTTTGTTGATGATATTGTGTTAGTCGATGAGATTAAGGCAAGTGTTGATGCTGAGTTGGAGATATGATTAGTAAATTGAATCTAAGAGTTTTAAATTAAGTCGGAGCAAGACTGAATGTATGGAGTGCGATTTCAATAATATAAGAAGAGATGCATGTACTGTGAATATATCAGGACATGAGATTCCCAAGAAGGATGTGCGACAATTTTGCACAACGGGGATGTTATTGAGGATGTAAGCCACAAGATTAGTGCCAAATATTGAAGAGGCATAATGCATTTGGGGTGTTGTGCAATTGTAAAATCCTGGCAAGGTAAAGGGAAATTTTTATATGTTGACCGACAATGCTATATGGCTACATGTTGGACTACTAAGAGGTAACATGTGCATAAGATGGTAGTTACTGAAATGAGAATGTTAAGATGGATGTGTAGCCATACAATGTTGGATGGGATTAGAAATGAGGATACTCTAAAAAAGGTTGGGGTGTCAACGATTGAGCAGAAAATAAGAGAATATTTTGTTGAGATAGTTTGGTCATATCCAGCATCCGCCTAAAGATTTATTGTTAAGAAGAGGATTATTGTATTATGAGGAAAATGTATAAGAAGAATGAGGGGGTATACCGAAAATTACTTGAGAAAAGTTGCACAAAAAGACTTGAAAGAGCAAAATATAACTAAGGACATGGCATGTGATAGGAGTCAGTGGAGGAATGTAATCTGTGTATCAGAGGCCGAATAGGGGTTTCCCATATTTTCTCTTTTTTTATTTTCATTTATATATATATATATATATATATATATATATGTATGTATGTATGTATGTATTTTTCTCTATGTGGGTGTGTCTTTATTTTTCATTCATTTCTACTCTTTATTTTAAATTATTCACTTTATTCTTACTAGTTAAATTTGTTTTATCTTTTTTAATTTTTTCCTTGACTTTCTACTTTTATGCATACATATGGGATTCATTTTCAGCTATCCCCAACTAATTTGAATAAAAGGCGTGATTGAGTTGAGTTAAGTTGTTTATTCCTGTCTTTGCAGTATGCAGGCTCATCATGGGATGAACTAAAGCACGTAAGGCAAGCTATTGGATTTTTGGTATGGTTCTTCTGTTGTCTCTGCAAATCTCATAGGAATGGAATTGTTAAATTCTGTATTTGTTTTCAAATATTAAGGTATAATAATTTCTTCAAATGCCTTACTAGCTTATGGTTACTGATAGACTTTGATCAGTCATGCAACTTGTGTGAAAGGTCTATAAACTTTGGCTGGTCATGGAACTTGTTCAACCAGGCTACTTAACACTTAAAAAATTTACTACAAACTGGCGTGGTTATGAAGTGTATATTCTAATTGACATAGTTATTGAAAACTTTCAGTTTTTCCTTAGCTATATATGCTGTTTAGGCATAATGGCTGTCAGTATGAGGAAATGAATCACGTATACAAGTCGGGAGTGAATCAGATACTCTCATACATCTCAATAGTTGTTGGTTTTAAATTGTAAAGTACCTGCGGAAGTCCTTTGATCTCATATGATGTGATGATAGCGTTCTTTGAATAGCTCATTTTTGAACTTGTTGAAGTGATGCATGTTATTTGACAGATCAGTAACATGCATGGTTCCAAGATTGATACTCATCTTTGATTGATGTCCAGCCCAAAATGTAGAAGTTTTTTATTGATATAAACATGAATATGTATTTGCTATTAGAATTACATGCCAGGATTGCTTGTTCTTAATTCTTATTACATGGTGCCTTTTTTTACTCATCCCAGGCATTTGAATGCAGGTTATACACCAGAAGTCTAGGATTACCTATGAAGATCTTTCAAGTGACCTCTGCCCTGTAAAACTCTCACTCTCTCTTTCTCTGTCTTTCTTTTTTCTACTCATCTCAGTCTTCACTTCTTTCTTTTCTTAGCCTTTTTAGTTGTGGTGTTCTTTGGAGGGTGGAAAGGATGTTCACATATAGAACCAGTAAACTCTCAAAATTTAACTAAAGCGCGTCTTACAAATCAAATCAGATGAGGATTCCCTCCATTACACTTTTTGCACAATTTCCTCCAATACATATTTAATGTCAAAAATACTACTTTTCACAACAACACTAGCGACAACTAATGTACTGTTACTGAATCTAAACTCTTTTGTCACGAAATGAAATGTGTATTGGGGGGAATTTGGTGAAAAGTGTAATAAAGGGGAGGTTATAAATATCTCGAAATTACCCATATTTGCGTCCAAAATTATCTATCAAAGTAAAATAAATAAATATCTCGGAATATTGTATATCTCATCAGTACAAATAATTAAATATCTCAAAACTATTCATGAATATCTAATTAGTACAGACAATGTTAGCATTCATGTCATAGGACTGGGGCATATGTCGAGCAATCCCTCTCTTTCTCATTGATGCTTTCTGTTTCCAGGTTCTGACTGTTGAACAGCTGTATAGGATATGTAGTCTCTACTGCGACGACAACTTCAACACTCCAGGTGTATCTCCAGAAGTGAGTTAGTATGATCTAAAATCTATATGATGCTTCGAGACTTGATTCTTCCTTCTCCAGTAATTTATAACCTATTGTGCTCTGTACAGGTTATTTCCAGTATGAAAGAACTAATGTCAGACGAGTCAAATGATCCTGATAACAACTCCTTATTGCTGGATGATATTTCTAGGTATCAAGATAAGATAAGATCTGTTTTTAAAACCTTAACATGTACTCTCAAGTGTGTTACTAACGGCTGCTTTCAACTCCAGCATTCCCTTCTCGGTTGATAATATTAAAGGTCGCATAAAAGAGAAGGAATTTGCCAATGTGAACCCTCCTGCTGAATTACTAGAAAACCCGGCCTTCCAATTTTTACAGGAATAAGACTTTTAGATCTTTCTGCATTCTTTTCTTCCAAAGTTCGATGCTCTCAAGAACAAAGAAGATAAAAGATGGATATTTCTACTCCGGTCAGTACCACGTGTAAATCTACCCCATTTTTTGATATACGGATATACATACATACATGCATATATATATATATATCATCATCATTGTAACATCCACTCGACTGCCCTGGGTGTAAATTATCATTCAAAATTAGATTGTAAGAAAATTTATAGGTAGCATTATAGTATAGATAGCAGGGGCAGTGATGGAGTTCAGCCTCTAGTGACAAGGGGATAAATATTTTTCAAATGTAATGTGGTGGGATTGGGAGGAGGAGGAGGAGGGTGTTTTAGGATCTTCCCAATTTCATTCGAACATAATTTGTGTTAATCTAATGTATTTATAGATTTTGTACTTGTATTTACAAGATCGCAAGTTTTATTTATTTTTTATATAAGAAGAAGAAAGAAAAAGGGTAGCAAGCACTTAAATATTAACAGAAAAGTTCAAAATAAGTTATTAGCTTTTTCATTCATATTTTAAACTTTGAGGTTCAACTTTTAGTTAACTAACAAGAAAATTTGAAGGTTAAAAAGAATGTACAATTGAATATCGATGAAGAAAATTAAAAGAGCTATAGCATATATACATTTATAAAATATAAATAAAAGATTAAATTTGCAGGAGTTAAAGTTTTTAACAATTGTGTTTTTCTATATAATATAAAATAATATACAGTTTTGTCACCAGATACAAAACCTTTAAAAGAAATAGGAAAATGGGAAGAATGAAGTAGGAAGTTAAAGGTATTTCTTAATCAAAATATGCCCCATATTTGGGTTTGACTAAAATTAAGATAAGTGCAATCAGCAGATGTTTGAAATAATTAGGAATTCCATTATTAAGATTTGATTTAGTTTAAGAAAGTAATTAATCAGTTTTTATTATTATATTAACCAACAAATAATCATTTATCTGCACATGCAAATTAACTAATTAAGTAAAGAATGAAAATTCATAATTTGTTGACCACCATTTTTGAGCTAGCTAGCAATGGTCTCTACCAGGGGTCATGTCATGTGTGGTCACATGAATTTCCATGTTTACTTCCTGATTCTCCTACTACTGAATCATTGACCCATCATTCTTTAATTACCCAAATACCATTATTTTATTTGAATTCAGTTATTCCAGTTACACAGTTAGTTGCATTACAATATATAATTATTCCTCTATATTTATTCTTTACCAAGTACACAATTTAATTATGAGCTTATTTAATGTTTTTTTGGATGAAATATTGAGCCTTAATACGCTGAACTCAGACATTATATATTATTAAGAATCCAAGACATTTAATTATAATAATGCTAAATTTTGGAGGATCATCTTCATACAATGAACAAACCTTCAAACAGAAACAACATATGTTGCATATTCCAAGGAAAACTAGTGAAAATAATCATAAACATAAAAGGAAACAAAAATAATACTCCCCATTCGTTTTAAATTATAAAATTAATACTGATTTTTTAAATTTTAATTTCAAACAATTTTGAATTTAAAATTGATATAAATTCATGTAGTTTATTATTTTAAACTTTAAATTTGTGGTTAAATGAGTAAGAAAAAGTGTTGAATGATATTTTACTTACATTCTCTTATACACGGATAAAATTAGCATTCAATATCCATCTTGTTTACTATTGTAAACAAATTTTGTTATGTACAAATTGTTTTTGATTTTTGTTTAACAAAAAATTGAATAACCAATTTAATGAATGTTGTTGTAGTTTTTTGTTGTGATTTTATGTAATATAGAACGTTATTAATATTCAGATGTTTTAGACAGATGATTATCAAACACATTATTTCATTACTTATTGATTTTTTATACATTCAGAACATTTTATTCAATTAAATTATATATAAAAAATTAAAAACAGTCTTAGTAGATTCAAATACCTACGTACCTAGCTAGCTACCGACCTCATTAGCCGAATCTCTGCATCGAGAAGGCCAAATGCATGGAAGTGTAAATTATATATAATCTTTATAGAATAAAAAATATCGTGCTCAAACATGCATGTCCTATTTTGATGCTCAATAATTTTCTTGAATTTTTTTTGTATATATGTAACTTTTTCTTTCTTAATCTAGAGAACTTTAATACCATGCACCTTTGGTATTATAAAAAATAAAATAAAAGAACAAATAGCAAATTATGATTAATCTATATATATATATATATATATATATATACCATGCACTAGAGTTTATTAATTTTTCTTTTAATCATGTCTTGATTAGGTCACATGGAGATCCTATAGAAGTTTTTGTGGCCTCATGTTGACTTAATTTATTTATGTGCTTTTTGATGAAGTAATCTAGTCTTGTAAAATCAAATTTTAATATATATATTTTGCTCGTGAACCAACTATAACGACGGTTCAATCCGTCGTTATAGTATAGAAAGTCGACGCTGTAGCTACGGCGACGGTTTAAACCGTCATTATAGCTCAAAAATCGATTTTTCTGTGATTTAGCGACGGACGAATCGTCACTATAGTCGGTTCGTTTTTAGATCGTTTTTTTTCGGTTCACTGAAAAAAAATTCATATATATATACTCAAAATAATAAGTTTGTTTTATAGTCTTTAACCTCTTCCATTAGGAATATTAATCGAGGGTTTGGTGAAATCCCACCTCAATTCATGGTAAATCATTGAAATAATTAAATCCTAGCTAGGTTTATACTTTACAAACACAATTAAAGAAGTTAAACATGATATTTTATATATGAAAAAACGTGTATGTATATGCACTAATCATTCGAAGGTTAAAGCTAAGTATTCATTTCTCGTGAAGAACTTTTTTCAATTTTGTTTTGTTAATCATACCTCTTAATTAAGCCCCAACAATTAATGATACAAAAACATATCAATTAATTAGGCATAATTATATATATAAGATTAATAATCATTGTGCAAAACAAATATTCTATAACTCATCAACTACTATTAGTTATTTTAATTTCTTTCACAACTTAGTTGAATAATCTAAAGATTCGATGATTTAATGGGATTTTAAATGATATTTTCGAGTCAAATGAGAGATCACGAGAAGGTTTGTGCTTTTGGAAAACATTTAGGCAATGCATTGGCGCAAATGATGGCATGTTACAATAGCAATTGCATAATTTGGGTTTGGCGTTTAAAATAAATAATATTTATTTTATCTTAATTAAGAGGTGATGACAATTTTGGGATGATGATTGTACTCTCATTCCAAAGCCATTGAGAAAATAAAAATATGTCAGAAAGAAGAACCAAACTCACACTAGCTTTCCATTCTGTTGGGGCATAATCCTTTTTTTTATTGGGTCAGATTTAATAGGCTCCTCCTTTGGATTATATTATGCTAGTCCTGGTTGGTCCGAATGGTTTGGGTCCAGTTACTTGATTATTTCATTGGGTCATTTCGGTTGGATTCGGTCGTTGGGGTCATTTCTGTTATTTGGGCTTAGTCATTGAATTGGCCTATTATACAAATTGTCACTTAATCCAACTTTGACCGGTAATCATTATACCAAGTGATAGTTGACTACTGTGTCTGCCACCTTTTTGCATGGCATTAATGAGGATGGGACTCAGATGACCGACGGTGGCAAACAGTGGTAGCAGGTGTGGAAGTAGGCTGCATACTTTTGGCTGAAATGACCGGAAGTGGGGAAAAGGTGTCAAAAAGAAAATGATGAGTGCACAGATGGCAGGATTTGGAGTATGTATGGGGCTAAGATCACATAAGAAGGTAAGTATAACAAAACATTACATATTCATATTATTATTCCATCTCGGACATTAGACATTATTTTTCTCTCCATTGTTGACCTTGTGATCGCCGATACTGACTCTCACGCCGGAGCTATCCCCCGACGGTCAGGCTGTCAAGCTTTTGGTGTTGACTTGTTGAACTGTGCAGGATATCGGACGCGTCTTGGTGATTGGGACGTGGAGAAAGATCTTGGCGTTAACATTGGCGCTAGAAGGAGGGCTGAGTTCTAGTGTCCTGAGTATTTTTCAATCACAGACTGTGTTTGTTCTACATCAGTATTCATGGTAAAGAGTAGAACACCTACACCCGAAGGGCAGCCGAGGGCTGCCAGTCAATCGACACCACGAGTGTCTATCAAGGATCGTTTGGGACCGGCAATAAGTGTTCATGCTAGCACAGCGTCCAAACGATCACTGAGATTTTCGGTCGAAGGCGGTGGGCAAGGCTAAGCGTAGGCTAGTCTTCCGACGGAGAAAGCGTCGCCACGATCGGAAGCGGGTAGAAGGCACTCGCGCTAGAACTCGATAATCTGAGGGACGACCAAGACGAAAAAGCTTCACGATGGCAGCTAAGATGGCGGATGAGGCGGATAGAAGCTATGGAAGTACTCGTGAAGCAACGACGGGATATAGGTGAAGCGGATGGCGGATGGCGAGTTGAGAGACGAAGAGCTCGATTATGATCGGTCCAGAAGAGCAAGACACAAAGTAGGAAAGAACACATTCATTCGGGACGAGAGTCTCGGGCCGAACTCAAGAAAGAAGAAGATCCGAAGCCCTACTCCTCAAAGATCGAAGAGAGGTACATCACCCTCATCGATTCTAAGGAGCAAGGTCGGGGAGAACGAAGAGGTCGATCCGGAGATCACACTCACGAGACCACAAAGAAAGCCCTTTTGTTTGCACATTCTCGCCATAGTGCCCGAGCTCGAGAGGCGAAGTATATCTAGAGATCGTACTCCAGAGAGTCTCATCGAGGGTACACCACCCCGTGGACACTCATCATCGTAAAAGCCCTTCAGAGTTGAAGGCTCTATCAGAAGAAACCCGGTCTACTCGGAGGAGGAAGGAGTCACCGGAAAAGAAGCATCATCTCAACGGAAGGTGTGGAAGAAGTATCGGTTAAAGAGTTAAAAGAACTTAGGAAGCAGCTTGCCGAAGTACAAAAAACGAAGGATACTTCGGGAAAGAAGGCATCCCCTTTTTCCGCGGAGATTCTTAAAGAAAAAGCTGACCCCACCAAGAAGTTGTCCCATATCGAGAGTTATGATGGATCGGGGGATCCCTATGACCACAGTCAGGCGTTCGACCGACTGATGAATTATTATGACTTTAGTGATGCTGCTAAGTGTCATACTTTTGTCACAACACTCAGAAAGGATGCCCGGCAGTGGATGGGGACTTTGCCCTCAGATTCAATTTCATCTTGGGCAGACATGTGCAGTAAATTTCATGCTCGCTTCGGGAGCAACAAAAGAAGGGGAAAACCAACTGGTTCGTTGGCTCAGGTTCGACAGTTTTTGAATGAGTCTTTGGGCGATATGTGAAGTGATTGAAGTGAAGCGATCGGCCAGTGGCGGAACTGAACGATCTACAAGCCGTTGGACTGTTTCAGAATGGGTTAGATCTGGTCAAATCGGAGAAGTTAGTGAAGAAGTTAATGTTTCATCACCCGAAGAGTCTCGCTGAAGCCTTCGACAAAGCTGAAGGCTATATCGTGGTGGAGGAAGCCATGGACAGCCTCAAACGTCCTTCTTCAGACCGGCTTAAGGAGACAGATCGGGATAGAACCGATAGAGACCAGAAAAAGAATGAAGGGAATAAAGACCGCTACGAAGGCGGGTCGAAGAAATATAACAATTGGAGACAAGGTGGAGGACGTTCGTCCGCTCCAGCCCAGAGAGTGAATAGGACGTACACAGCACTCAACACAGATGGTGGTGTTATCTTGGATCAAATTAAAATCAACCTATCTTGAGCCACCTCGAGATAACATTAAGCCCGGAAAAGGAATTTCGTAAGTATTGTGATTATCATCAAGCTTCGGGTCGCGATCGACAAACGATCGTGCTAGTTTGAAGGACTTTATTGAAAGAAAGGTATGCGTGGGCTTTAATTCGGTAGATGGGTCGCCGAACTAATCAACAAAGAGGATAGAGGGCACATTCAAAGCTCAACCCGGTTCAATGAAGCGTTGCCGGCTCTAAGCGACTGCAAGGCACGTGGTAGATGTCATCACCGGGGTACTTCGAAAACTCGTTGGAAAAAGTTACCGGTTACTTGGATTCGGTCATGTCAGTGGCGGGTACCCTCCCGAAGACTGACAGACCTTATTCGAGTACGGTAATCTCTTTTACTGATGAAGATTACCCTTCGAAAGTCATCGAACCACACGAAGGATCATTGGTGTTGATTGCACAAGTGGGTTCGGTGGATATGAAGCGGATGATGGTAGATAATGGGTCTTCTGTAGATATTCTGTATGCCCACGCTTATCAGAGGATGCACCTAGATGGGCGAAAGATGGAGATAGGACATGAGGCTCCTTTATATGGTTTTAGTAATGACCCGGTCAAGGTGGCTGGAACCATTGAACTACCAGTCATCTTCGGAACGGCCCCCCAACAGGTAGAAATTATTTGCAAATTTTATGTTGTGCATGTAGATTCTGCTTATAATGCTATTTTGGGAAGGCCTACTTTAATTGCTTTGCAAGCTGTGACCTCTATTCCTCATTTCAAAATCAAATTTCCTACGACTCATGGGGTTGGCGAGGTGAAGGGGATTTGGATCCGCTAGAAGGTGTTATAGACGCTGTGATCACTCGGAGAGTGGGAGTATCAAGAAGTAGAAGGAGACCATGGCGATAGAGATCGAACCCTTCAGAGAGTAGTTCCAACCATTGGTCATCTTGAAATTGAAGAAACGGAGGAGATAGAGCTCATCCCGGGCAAAGAGAACAAGACGGTACAAATAGGTTCGGGTCTGCCAGAACCTCTCCGGACGAACCTTGTGGAGCTCCTGCAATGCTATGTTGACATTTTCGCATGGGAACCTCAGGATATGCCAGGAGTAAGCAGGGATATCGCTGAGCATCGGTTGGAGGTGGACCCGTCAAAGAAGCCAGTCCGACAGAAGAGGAGGATTTTCGCACCTGAACGTCAACGAATCATTGATGAAGAGATTGCAAAGCTGTTGGCAGCTGACTTCATCTTTGAGATCGACTACCCACAATGGATGGCGAATGTGGTGCTAGTCCAGAAGCAAAATGGTAAATGGCGAGTCTGCATCGACTACACTGACCTAAATAAAGCTTGTCCGAAGGATTTCTACCCGCTACCCCACATCGACCAACTCATCGATGCCACTTCGGGGTATGCTTTGTTAAGTTTCATGGACGCGTTCTCTGGATATCATCAAATTTCTATGTGTAAAGAGGATATCAAGAGGCGGCGTTCATTACGCATCGTTCAAATATATGCCTATAAGAAAATGACTTTTGGCCTCATCAATGCCGGAGCCACATACCGAGGATGATGAACCATCTTGAGATATCATTTGGCGGGAATGTGGAGGTGTACGTGGGCGACATGATTGTCAAAAGCATGTTGGTGCATAAACATCTGGATGATTTAGAAGAATGCTTTTCGAGACAATTCGTCATCACAATTTGAGATTGAACCCCACTAAGTGCACCTTCTTGGTCTAGGGTGGCAAATTTTGGGTTATCTTATCGATCGAGAGAGGAATTAAAGCCAATCAGAGAAGATTCAAGCGATCCCGAACATGAAGACTCCTCGGTCATTTAAAGATGTTCAACGTCTGACTGGAAGGATTGCAGCTTTAAGGAGGTTCATGTCCAAGTCGGCAGAAAGATGTTTACCGTTCTTTGATACATTAAAAAGGTAGAAGAATGCAAAGACGTTTCAATGGACTTTGGAGTGTGAGGACGCCTTCGAGCATCAAGTCCTACCTATCTTGGCACCTTTGTTGGTGAAACCCGCTCCCCTTTGAACCCCTATATTTGTACTTAGCGACTAGTTCGATTTGGCGGTAGGAGAGCGGTTTTTGGTGCGTGAAGTTGGGGGTAAGCAACACTTTCGGTTTATTATGTAAGCCATGTCCTTGGGATTTGAAATAAGGTACCGAACATTGAAAAGTTTGCTTTTGCTTTAATAAGCTGCTAGTCAAAGCTTTAGGCAATACTTCCGTGGTAGATTGGTAATAGTATATACAGATCACCTTTGAAGAAGATTATGGGCAAACCCGAGGTATCGGGAGATTAAGCTGCATGGGACGATGGAGTTGTCACAATTTTTCATTGAATATCATCCCGAACCGCCATCAAAGGGCAAGCCTTGGCTGATTTTGTAGTTGAATGCTCGTTTTTGAAGTCGATGAAGTTGTGGCGAAGGTGAAGGATCAGACAGAAGAAGTTGCGAGTTCTTAATGAATCGAGTTCGTGGATATTTGTATGCAGATGGGTCTTACTACCACGGACGTCGATGGAGCGAGGATTATTTTTACGAGTCCGGGAGGATTCAAGGTGCAATGAGCCATCGATTTCAGTTCAAAGTGACAAACAACGGTTTGAGTATGAGGCGGTACTTGCGAGGTTACTGATTGGCAAAGAGTCTTGAAGTGCAAAGAATAATCATCTTGATGATTCTCGATTAGTCGTTAAGCAACTTTACGGGAATACGAAGCTCGAGGCCCCAAAATGATCAAATATCTAGCGAGAATGAAGGAACAACTTCAACATTTCCAATCCTACGAGTTTCAGGGGGTCGAGCGTAATAACAATTCAATTGCTGATGCACTCTCCAAATTAGCCACTACGGATGTTAACGTCTTTGATGGGTCGGTTTACTTAGA
Source organism: Panax quinquefolius (assembly GCA_020205615.1). Lineage (NCBI taxonomy): Eukaryota > Viridiplantae > Streptophyta > Magnoliopsida > Apiales > Araliaceae > Panax > Panax quinquefolius. The sequence continues at coordinate 20,997,563 of CM035151.1, forward strand.
AATTTTGCGGCATCCTAGTGTCCATCGTGAATCGGTGATGTGCATTGACCGAACCAACTGCTGGTTGACTCCATATATAGAGTATCTGGCAGATGGCGTCTTACCTTCGGATCGGATGCTTGCCAAGAAAATCAAGTATAAGAGTGCTAATTTTGTTCTGATTGATGGGGATATGTTAGAGGGCTTCTCATCTCCACCATTGAAATGCTCGATTCCATCCAGAAGGTGAATATGCTCTCTAAGGAAGTACATGAAGGCATCTGTGGCGACCATATAAGCGGCTAAGTCATTAGCTTTATAAAGTACTTCGACAAGGGTATTACTGGCCTACCATCTTCAAAGAAGCGACTGAATACGTCAAGAAGTGCGAGAAGTGTCAACTCAACAGTCCGATCCCACATCAGCCACCAGAAGAGCTATACTCGATCTTATCTCTATACCCTCCATTCATGTCTGGGGTTGATATATCGGTCCATTATCAAGGCAAAAGGTCAAGTCGGTTTTGTTATAATTGCCATCGACTATATGACCAAGTGGGTAGAAGCAAAAGCCACTTAGGTTAATAATGAACAGGAATGCTTGAAATTTTTGAAAGAATCGAGAGTATTTCGTTTAGGATTCCTAAGGTGGTAATATCGGACAATGGACGTCGGTTTGTGGGATCGAAATTTGAAGCATTTTTGAAAGAAAGCTGGGGATTCAAAGAGAGAAAGACTTGATGGCTCATCCACGATCAAATGGACAAGTTGAAGTGACCAATGTAATCGTCTTGAATGGGATCAGTGCAGATTGGACGAAGCCAAGAGGCGAGATGGCGGAGGAGCTACTTAGCGTGTTATGGGCTTATCGAACTACTCCGAGGACTACAACGGGGATTCACACTTTCAGATTGGCCTATGGTAATCGATGTCTTAGTCCCGATTGAAATTGGATCTCCAAGTCTTGAGTCGATCATTTCAGAGAGATCTACAATGAGGAAAGGCTTAAGGCCAATCTTGATTTGCTTGAGGAAGTAAGAGAAACAAATTTTAGTCAAATTGGCGACTATCGTCAAGAGTGGCCAAGCATTATAACAAAGGGGTAAAGTTTCAAGGTTCAAGTAGGAGATTTTGTCCTCGAGAGAAGTCAAGCATCTACACCTCGAGAATCTGGGAAAGGCGATGCCAAACCGGGAAGGACCGTATGAAATCATTGAAGTGTCGGGCCGGAACTTATCGGTTGAAGGCATTAGATGGGTCAACAATTAAGAATACTTTGGCATTTGGCAGAGACTTAGGAAGTACTTTCAAGTAAAAATGATGTCGAAGACATTGGAAGTCTGTAAATATTTATGTCATCATCAATAAAGTTGCCTCTTTTTCTCAAACAAATCTTGTTTTCGTTCTTTCGATCGGTTCATTGGTGTTAGGAGGTTCGGGTTGGACATTTGGCCATTCGATGGCGTACCTTTTTCGGCAGTGGTCCTTATGAGTTTGTCGTGCCCTTCGTGGTAGGCAAACGTCATTGGTGTTAGGAGGGTTGGGTGGCTATTGGGCCATTCGATGGCGCCTTTTCGACAGGTGGTCCTTATGAGTTTGTCGGCCCTTCCGTGGTAGGCAAACGTCATTGGTGTTAGGAGGTTCGGGTGGACTATTTGGCCATTCGATGGCGACCTTTTCGGCAGTGGTCCTTATGAGTTTGTCGGGCCCTTCGTGGTAGGCAAACGTCATTGGTGTTAGGAGGTTCGGGTGGACTCATTTGGCCATTCGATGGACGCCTTTTCGGCAGTGGTCCTTATGAGTTTGTCGGGCCCTTTACGTGGTAGGCAAACGTCATTGGTGTTAGGAGATTGGGTGGACTCATTGGCCATTCGATGGTAGCCTTAATGGCGAGTGGACCTTATGGGATTGTCGGGGCCCTTCGTGGTAGGCAAATGTCATCCTTCGAGACCTTGTGTCGGCCCTTCGTGGTAGGCGAGTGTTGTCACTTAGACTTTGTCAGGCCCTTCGAGGTAGGCAAATGTCATCTTTTGGTTTTGTTAGGCCTTTCGGGGTAAACAAATTCCTAATGAAGCAGATCTCTCTCACACTTGAGTAACTAATAAGTATCCCTTTACTTTATTACCTGAATTTTTTCTAAGTGTTGAGTTGAATGCCTCATTCTTTAATTTCATCTTATCTGTTATAATGACATGTTTAGTTGTTACTTAACAATTCGGGTTTAGTCCATGAAAGAGTTTGTGCATCTTTCCAGTTAAATTAATATTGGAGTATTGGCAGAAAATAAATACACCGAAGTCATAAGGAATGAAACCATTTTTCATTGATATTCAATCTAATCACAATATTAGATAATTTTTACAAGTCCTATAAATTAAAGAAAGAAAAATAACAAAAACAAGAACATCAGCTTCAGACGCCATCTTCGTCATCTGAAGAATCGAGTAAGGATGGTTCCAAGTTAGCTGCAATCAGCTTCTCCTTGCCACGACTCCGGCAGAGCTCGTAACTCTCAGAATATATCTTCATTATCTCCCCATTGATTTCATCCGAGTTCCGGTACTCTTCACATATTTGTTTGCGAAGGTTATCGGTTAGAGGAGGCCCAAGGTCCCGAAGAGCCTTGAGTTCTCGGATTTCTTCTTCGAGCTTCTGCTGCCTATTCAGATGACGATTCTCTGCCGCCTCTAGTTTGTGGATGGTCTTGGTCAGGATTTTAGCATCAGCCTTTAATTCCTCGATCTTCTCCATCCTTATCTCGCTCCTCTGAACCAAGTCAATTTTCATTTTGACGATCTCCTCGTCTTTGTACTTTGATTGACTTTAGCTCTTCATTCGAGGCCTTCACATCTCCTGGCTTGAGCTAACTCTTTTGAAGCCCTTCATTTGTATGAAGAATGCATTCACGTTGAGTCTTTTCCTTAGCCAAGGCAGATTTCAGAAGGGCATTCTCCTTCCTTAGGGCCTCTTCCTCAGATTCGGCTTCGAGGGACCTCGGATGCGAGACGCCCCTCTCTGAAAGATTTGCCTATGCGTTTCCAATATTATTTAATCAGTTTTCAGTTGTATAAGTATGAAGATAAAATCGGAAATAAAGGGGAGAATCGTTTACCTTCGCCAAGTAGCTCATGTCTTCGCTGAGTAAATCCACATTCGAACTGTTCCCGAACCGATGATCATCGGTTTCACGAACGAAGGTGTTGAACAGTTGAAAGGGAAAATGGGCATTGAATCGGGGCCACATCGTTGGAGAGGCCATGGCGTCCTGCTGAAATTCGGTAGTTGTTTCTCTTGCAGGAGAAGGTGGGGGTTAATTGCGAACTGGCAAGGAGTCCACATGAATGGTTTCAGGAGAGGGAGATCGAGCAGGAGTGGGTTCGGGAGTCGACGAAGGTGCAGAAGATGTACCGGGGTGGCTGTCTGATGGATGTTTTCTTTTTCGGGATGGAGTGGGGACAGATCCGATCGGTTCATCGTCAGGCACTTGAATTTTTGTGGACGTAATCGGAGGAATGACAGCCGAAGATGTGGGAACTCGGAGCTCTTCGGCAGTCAGGGGGGTTATCTTAGTCCTTATTTTCTTTACACGAAGGACCTTAGCCCGATCGTGCAAAGGAATGTCGAAGTGAGCTCCTCCTCACCAGGGGTAGTTAGGAAGATGTAGGATTGGGATCGGTTGAGAGGGGTTGTTTGTGGGGTTGCTTCGGAAGTGTTTAGGATCACTTCGGGGTTTGTTTCGGTTGGGTGGATTTGGATCTTTTGGCGGATCTTTTCTTCTACGAGGTCCGAGGTTTTCTTCGGGTATGTTGGGTTAAATCGGTCCCGAGGTTCATCATTTTGAAGGGAAGTAGTTGGTGGATCGATGGTGGGGGATCAACCCGGGAAGATTCTTCACCGGATGCTCTTCTTCACGCAGATCCGTATTCTTCCTCGCTAAAAAATCTTCCAGTCTCTCACTTCCAGAGAAGTCGGTTTGATCGGAGACAACGCAAAAAATCATATATCGTAACCCGTATCACTTATATATCTCAAAAATTATGTTACAAAGTTGTTGAAACTTACACTTGTGGTCATCGTATAGCTTGCTTGTTTGGTCGGAAGTGTAAAACTCCATTCTTTTGGAGGAATCTTCTTCAAAAAAGTCTCGCCATCTCCTCACACGCTTCTTGGAGATGTCTCCAAAGTCAGCAGAGACCCGATCAGAGGTAGTCCAATCTGAAGAGAAGAGATCTCGGGTCCCGTGATAAAAAACCACTTCTCGTGCCAACCCTTGTTGCTAGAAGGGGTATCCATCAGGGGTCTCCTCTCGAATCTGGTGTTGGGTGGGGAGGCGCTGCTTTCAACATTTTGAAGCCTCGTTCTCGAGACCTACCGCAGCAGAGAAGAGGGTGAAGAAGATGTCAACGGAGGAGCAATCCTAATTCATGACATGAAAGCAATGAATGCCGGGATGTGAATGTAGGAATTGGGCACTAATCGAAAGAAGCCCACTCCTATGAACCCTAGGAGGGTAACGACAAAAAGCATGGAGAGGTAAGCGAACCCCTTTTCCAAGAAGGTGGTCGCATGGCGACCCAACCGTCCGGTCATTTGGTACATACGCGCTTCTTGAGAGTAGGGGCCCTATATGGCGTCATATGTCGGGAATCGATAACGAGTCCTGAGGATACATATTTCAGATTCCGTGACGGAGGAAGGGATGTTGGCATGAGGAAACTGTTCCCCATCCTTGAAGAAGTCAGAGGCTGAGGCAGAGGGGATCAGAGAAGGATTTCCCCCCATGGTTGTTGATTGGGGGTTGGAACTCGAACCCTCTTGGTTAGGGTTCGGGTTGGGAGAGACGATACTTATGATAGAGAGTCGCATACGAAGGGAGAGTTTTGGCTAGAGTTCACAGTCACCATTGTTGAGATTTCGTGAAGCAGAGAAAGAAGTTTTGCAGAGGAGAAGAAAACTCAAAGGTTCAAATTTCAAATTAGCAGGTAAAACCGTCAAAATTGGTAAAGTTTACCTTTATATCTTGTGATTTACAGAATCGAGGGCGACACATTTAATTCACTACAATGATGATGAATGGGAAGAGGTTTCATCTCGTTTTGGGTCTAAATATCTTCACCTGAGTGGGCCTGCGTCTATTGGGCCTCCCATTTCTATTTCTGATATCAATTTGGACTGGTTTTGTTGGACTTTGGTGAGTTTCACTTTGGACCTCTTGTGATTTATCATAATTCGTTATGTCATGAGCCTATACTGTTTATAGTCTTTCATTAAACACACCTGTTTAATAAAAGACTAGAGGGGTAATTCAGCCATAATCCTTTTCCTTATTGGGCCAGACTTAATGGGCTCCTCCCTTGGATTATGTTATGCTAGTCCTGGTTGGTCCGAATGGTTTGGGCCCAGTTACTTGATTATTTCATTGGGTCCTTTCGGTTGGATCCGGTCGTTGGGGTCATTTTCGTTATTTGGGCTTAGTCATTGAATTGGCCCATTATACAAATTGTCACTTAATCCAACTTTGACCGGTAATCATTATACCAAGTGATAGTTGACTATTATGTCGCCACCTTTCGCATGGCATTAATGAGGATGAGACTCGGATGGCCGTGCAATGGCAAAAGTGGTAAGAGGTGTGGAAAAAATTGCGATACTTTCTATTTGAAATGATAGGAAGTGAGGGAAAAGGTGTCGAGGAAATGATGAGTGTACGATGGCAAGGGATGGAGTATGTATGGGGCTAAGATCACATAAGAAGGTAAATAACACACACATTCATATTATTATTCCATCTCGGACATTAGACATTATTTTCTCTCCATTGTTGACCTTGTGATCGCCGACATCGACTCTCACGGGAGCTATCCCTCCGACGGTCGGTAGTCGCAAGCTTTTGGTGTTGACTTGTTAAACTGTGCAGGATGTCGGACGTGTCTTGGTGATTGGAACGTGGAGAAAGATCTTAACGTTAACACATTCTACGAAAAGAAGAGACTATTTGGCCAAGGAGGTTCCATGCATGCACATGCAAAGTACCTACCTCCCCAACCCCAAGGGCCGGCCAAACCCCTCTTTTTAATTAAAGCTAGCATAACTTTGTGTAGTGCATGCTACGTATTTCAATGGAATGTGAAAATAAGTTAGGTTGGTGAACTGAATTTAAGTAGTACTTCCTCCGTCTCTATTTAAATGACGTTTTAGAATTTTTTATTTATCTCTAATTAATTGATGTTTTGTTCAAATCTAAGAGAATTAATGATAATTTTTCTAAAATTACCCCTCATTACTCTACCTATTTTTTTTAGTACTTTAAACTCTTGTGCTACGATAAATTAATGATTTAAGAGTATTATAGATAATTGAGTACTAAATTTAATATTTTTCAATCGTTATCTTAATTCTTATGTTTATCTCTAAAACCTCATTTAAATATGGACGGAGGGAGTAATCAACAATCTGCCTGCCGCAAATGACAAATCTCAATGTGCCAAGACCAAATTAATTAGTCTACTTGTCATCAAATGGCAATCTCAATGTGATAACGAAAGTGGTGGCATGCATGGTATTGGTACATACTGTTCCAATTTCAAACCCCTATTGCACGTATCCTTGGCTATCAACAAGCACAACCCGTTTAATTTTCCTTTCAATAAAACTGTATATCTATGTGCTGCCCATGAACAGTACATTGGAAAGGTTTATGTAACATGAAAATTCCGGATCCCCTTCCATACATCTAATTACGATACAAACATTGCTAATTTATTTATTCTACTCATTTTCGTTTAGGAAAAGCCAAGACTAAGTAGAACAAACAGAGGAGAGTTCAAACAACCATATGATACAATGTGGGTTTCATCAAATTATATTAGCTGTTTCAATTAAGTCTGTACATGGTCACACGCCTGTACAGACCTGTTTTGTTATATGTATTCAAATCACACTCAAAACACTGTATTATGGAAAAATTTCAATTTCATAAAATATTAAAAAAAAAAATTAGTTATTTTTAAAAATAAAAAAAAGTCCTTATTTTAACAAGATTCAGGAGTCCGGACCAGATCCGGACTATATATATATATATATATATATATATATATATATATATATATATAGACCGATCGGTCCGGAGTTAGGACACGATCAAAAAGGACCAATTTTTTAAATTTTTTACTTTTCTTTTTTAAAACAACTAAAAAATATTTAATATTTTATGGAATCGAATTTTTTTCATATATATTTAAGTGTGATTTGATATCTATACTCAAAAAATGTATGTACAGTCTGCACATACTATACATACATGTTTTGTTATATGTATCCAAATCACACTCAAAATACTGTATTATGTAAAAATTCAAGTTCCATAATTTTTTATTTTATTTTTTTTAGTTGTTTTTTA